>JAHRHZ010000040.1:37232830-37255432 GCA_024137785.1 Ginglymostoma cirratum | reverse complement strand
CACAGCAGGTCAAGCAGCATCATAGGAGCAGGAAAACTTTGATGCTGCTTGACCTGCTGTGTTCATCCAGCCCCATGCTTGTTATCACAGTGAGGAGTGTGGGTTTAAGACTAGTGTTTTGAAACTAAATGAAGTTGTTCATAAGGATATGAAGACAAATACCTTGAGGTGAACAAGGGGACTAGTTTGAAAGGTAATACAGGGAAGAAACAGTGACATAATTTGAATGCAGCATTTAATAACTCTTAGTGACAAAGGAAGGCTCTTTGAGACTATGTAACTTCATGTCTGGAGAAATAAAGCAGTGGGAATAGTATTCAATTAAAAGGAGCATTTTACAATTCAGCAAAGGTTAGTGGTAGGCCTGAAGACTGGAGAGATTAGAGGAAATATGAGAGAAAGCTAGCTAGAAATATACAAACAGATAAAAAACAAAATCTACAAGTATTTATAAAGGAAAAGAACCACTAAAGCAAACATCGGTCTTCGACCGAGAGAGTCTGAGAATTAATAATGGAAAGCAAGGAAGTGGAAAAGCGTTGACGAGCAGTTTGTATCTGCTTTCAATGGAAGAGATAATTGAACATCAAGAGCTGAAAGACAGGGAGGAACTGAAACCAAAATCATTACTGAGGCAGAGCCATTCCCTGGGAAAACTATTAAACTGGCATGTTAGCATGTTCTGAGCATCTGATGGCCTGTATCCTAGGATCCTGAAAGAGGTAGCTAGAGAGATAGTGGATACATTAGTTATAATGAGATGTACTGAGATCAGGAGAAATTCCTTTACACAGAGATTGGTGAGCCTATGGTATTCTGTGCCACAGAAAGCAGTTGAGGCCAAACCATTGAATGCTATCAAGGAGGAGTTAGATGTAGGTTTTAGGGCTAACCAGATTAAAGGGTATGAGAACAGGGTACAGAGTTGGATGATCAGCCATTGATATTGCAAGGTAGAGCAGGTTGAAAGGGCTGAATGGCCTACTCCCACTCCTATATCCTTTGGATCTATGTTTCTAAATAATCCTCCAAAGTTCCTGAGGATTGTGAAAGGGCCCCAATGGATTGGAAAACGGCAAATATAACGCTTTCGTGCAAGGAGGGAGGGAGTCAGAAAGCAAGAAACTACAGTTTAACAACTATCAAGAGAAAGTTTGTTACTAAGGGAATTGTAGCACAATAGTTTGAAAAACATAACTGGTCAAGAAGAGTCAACATGATTATGTGAAAGGAAAATCATATTTAATTCATTTATTAGAGTTATTGTAAGAGGTAACAAGCAACATGAAGGGAAACCTTTAGATGCAGAGTGTTTACCTTGCCAAAAGGCAAATGAAAGGCTACATCAGCGGTTACCGCACGAATTAACAGCTCGTGGTCTGAGGAAATAAATTAACGCGCATTAAGGATTGGTTAACGGAAAGGCAGTACAGTGGCAATCTGTTACCTATGGAGTTCTACAGGGCTCAGGGCTGGAGGGCTCAGCTTTTTACACCCTATTTCTAGGATTTGGATGAGGACCGTGAATGTGCAGTGGATAACTGAGCCAAGGTAGTCAGCAAATAAGTTGTCAAATCAAGGTTAGCAGCCCCTACAAAAGGATAATAGGTTACATGAGTGGGCACAAATCTGGGAGCTGGAATGCCACATGGGAAAATGTGAAAAGGTCTGTGCAGTGATTGTAACAAGGGCAGCCAGGTGGACCTCATTGAGTATGAGTTCCCTGATTGGGGCTGTTAGCCTGGTCCAATCAGGGAGCCCTGGCTGACACATATAAACAGGAGTGTCAGAGGTTCTGTTCACTCTGAGAGCCGGCTCTGAAGAGGCAGGACGAGAGTCAAGGACTTTTCATGTTTAAATAGAAGATGACTTGGAGATGGGATAGTGACGTCTGTGGAATTTATCCAGTCCAGTTTGGCAGAGAGATTAGAAAAGCTGTATAATGATTAAGAACAGAACATAAGAACATAAAAACTAGGAGCAGGAGGAGGCCATCTGGCCCCTTGAGCCTGCCCTGCCATTTAATAAGATCATGGCTGATCTTTGAGACTCAGCTCCACTTACCCGCCCACTCACCATAACCCTTAATTCCTTTACTGTTCAAAAATTTATCTAGCCTTGCCTTAAAAACATTCAGCGAGGTAGCTTCAACCACTTCACTGGGCAGGGAATTCCACAGATTCACAACCCTTTGGGTGAAGAAGTTCCTCCTGACCTCAGTCCTACATCTGCTTGCCTTTATTTTGAGGCGATGCCCTCTAGTCCTCGTTTCACTTGCTAGCAGAAACAACCTCCCTGCCTCCACTTTATCTATCCCCTTCATAATCTTAAATGTTTAAGATCTCCCCTCATTCTTCTGAATTCCAATGAGTATAGGCCCAGTCTACTCAGTCGCTCCTCATAATCCAACCCTCTCAACTCTGGAATCAACCGAGTGAATCTCCTCTGCACTCCGTCCAATGCTAGTATATCTCTTCTCAAGTAAGGAGACCAAAACTGCACACAGTGCTCCAGGTGTGGCCTCACCAGGACCCTATACAGCTGCAGCATAGCCTCCCTGTTTTTAAACTCCATCCCTCGAGCAATGGCAGACAAAATTCCATTTGCCTTTTTAATCACTGCTGCACCTGCAATCCCACCTTCAGCGATTCATGCACAAGGACACCCAAGTCCCTCTGCACAGCAGCATGCTGCAATTTTTTACCATTTAAAACCTAGTCCATTTTGCTGTTATTCCTACCAAAATGGATGACCTCACACTTATCAACATTGTACTCCATCTGCCAGATCTTTGTCCACTCACTTAGACTATCTATATCCCTCCGCAGACTTTCAGTGTCTTCTGCACACTTTGCTCTACCACTCACCTTAGTGTCATCTGCAAATTTTGACACACCACACTTAGTCCCCAACTCCAAATCATCTATGTAAATTGTAAACAATTGAGGTCCCAACACTGATCCCTGAGGCACACCACTAGCCACTGACCACCAACCAGAAAAACACCCATTTACCCCTACTCTTTGCTTTCTACTGGTCAACCAATCCTCTATCCATGCCGATACATTACCTGTAATACCGTGCAACTTTATCTTATGTAGCAGCCTTTGGTGTGGCACCTTGTCAAATGCCTTCTGGAAATCCAGATACACCACATCCACAGGTTCCGCATTGTCCACCATGCAAGTAATGTCCTCAAAGAATTCCACCAAATTAGTTAAAAATGACCTAACCTTCGTGAACCCACGCTGGGTGTTCCCAATGGGACAATTTATATCCAGGTGTCTTGCTATTTCTTCTTTAATAATAGATTCAAGCATTTTCCCCACTACCGAAGTTAAACTAACTGGCCTGTAGTTACCTGCATTTTGTCTACTTCCTTTTTTAGACAGTGGTGTCACATTGGATGGTTTCCAATCTGCGGGAACCACCGCAGAGTCCAGTGAATTTTGGTAAATAATTACTAGTGCATTTGCTATTTCCCCCATCACCTCTTTTAGTACCCTGGGGTGCATTTCATCAGGGCCAGGAGACTTGTCTACCTTTAGCCCCATTAGCTTGCCCAGCACTAATGATAGTTTCTAGGTCCTCACCTGCTATAACCTTCTTGCCATTAGTTTTCGGCATGTTATTTGTGTCTTCCACTGTGAAGACTGACACAAAATAGCTGTTTAATGTCTCAGCTATTTCTTCATTCCCAGTTATTAAATTGGCCTTCTCATCCTCTAAAGGACCAATGCTTACCTTCGCCACTCTTTTACAATTTACATATTTATAGAAACTTTTGCAGCCTGTTTATATATTCTGAGCTAGTTTACTCTCATAATCTGTCTTACTTTTCTTTATAACTTTTTTTGTGGCTTTCTGTTGTCCTTTAAAGATTTCCCAGTCTACTAGTTTCCCACTACTCTTTGCTTTTTGTATGTGTTTTTTTTCAATCTGATACTTTCCTTTATTTCCTTAGACATCCCTGGCTGGCTCTCTCTTTTCCTACAGCTCTACCTAATCACTCGAATATACATCTAACCCACATAATCTTTGGACTGTGGGAGGAAACTGGACCACCTGGGGGGATCCCACCCAGATAAAGAGAGAATGTGCAAACTCCACACAGACAGTCACCTCCTCCTACCCTGCACATCCTTGGACACTACGGGCAATTCAGCACGGCCAATCCACTTAGCCTGCACATCTTTGGAGTGTGGGAGAAAACCAGAGCGCCCAGGGGAAACCCATGCAGACACGGGGAGAACGTACAAACTCCACACACATGGTCACCCGAGGGTAGAATTGAACCCAGCTTCCTAGCACCGAGAGCAACAGTGGTAAACAATGAGCCACCGTGCCATCCTAATTGGATGGGTTTTTATCTGGTTTCTGTGTCTCTGAAGAGATTGTTTGGTTACAGTGTTGAGAAACTAATTTATGTGTTGTGATGTAGAGTGTGGTATTAGACAAGTCGTGATGTCAATGATATGAGGAGATGTAAATTTAAGAAGCATTAACATTGGCAGTCACATGTTATTGAGTCTTTGAGAGAAGAGGATGGGATAAACTGTATGGGAAAGCTGGATTAAAGAGGGCAGTATTATGTGTAACAGCATATAAATCAAATTTTTTTGAGCTTCTGAGAGCGAAATGATAATCACACTTAGGAAAGGCAGAGATCTTGATGTAGAACACTGAGTGGAGACTCCAAAATCTAAGGAAGTAGTCTCTTAGCAATGCAGAGTTGAACCTTGACTCTCAAAGCTCAGGGCAGCCTAACCCATCATTTCAGGGTTATATTAGTGGAGATAGTTAAACAGGCTGCATGGAACAGCGAGGTTACCTGGCCACTTTTTTAGTAAGCAGATTTCCAAAGATGGTCTTCACTGGACTTTTGTGGACAGCACACTGACTTCAACTAAATCCAGCATGGCAGCACGGTGGCTCAGCGGTTAGCATTACTGCCTCACAGCACCAAGGACCCAGGTTCGTTCCCACCCTCGGGTGACCATGTGTGTGGAGTTTGTACGTTCTCCCCGTGTCTGCATGGGTTTCCCCTGGGCGCTCTGGTTTTCTCCCACAGTCCAAAGATGTGCAGGCTAAGTGGATTGGCCATGCTGAATTGCCCGTAGTGTCCAAGGATGTGCAGGGTAGGAGGATTAGCCATGGGAAATGCAGTGTTACAGGGATGGGTAGGGAGTTTGGGTTTGGATGGGATGCTTTCTCAAAGGGTCACTGTGGACTTGATGGACCAAATGGCCTGCAATGTGGAAACATTTTAAGGGTTCAATGAAATTGCTCCCCCTGACACCCTTCCATGAAGAAGTTACTGCGCCCCAGGGCGATTCTTACCAATGACCTAGTGGAAACAGCAGGAAGAATAGATTCAGAGATAGTAGGAACTGCCGATGCTGGAGAATCTGAGATAACAAGGTGTAGAGATTGACTGGTCAATAAGTTTTCCCTTGTCACAGAGATGAGATAAGGAGCTAATAATGTTAAATCAGTGAGTTATTGTGATCTGGAGCACTTTGCTTGAAAACACGCTGGAAGCAGAATCGATGGCCACTCCCCAAATGGGTTTGGATAAATCCTAATAAAGGGAACATTTGCAGACCCAAAGGGAGACTGGGACCAATAAATAACACTTCCAAAGAGCCAGCGCATGTACAATGGGCCGAATGGCATCCTTCTCGCTCCAACAGAGTCCTCGCAGTCTCGTGACTGATGAGCAATGAGGGTAATAATCGAGGGAACACTTTCACCTCCAAGTTTCTCTCCCAGGCTATAATGCTGTCCAGACTTTGGTACATAACGGCATGGTGGCTCAGTGGTTATCACTGCTGCCTCACAGACCCAGGAACCTGGGTTTGATTCCACCCTCGGTCAACTGTCTGTGTGGAGTTTGCACATTCTCCCTGTGTCTGCATGGGTTTCCTCCCACAGACCAAAGATGCACATGCTGGGTGGATTAGCCATGCTAAATTGCCCGTCGTGTTCAGGGGCATGTAGATTAGGTGGGTTTTAGGGGGATGGGTCTGGGTGGGATTCTCTGAGGGTTGGTGTGGGCTTGCTGGGCCAATGGGCCTGAGTGAGAGAGATTCTACCAGAGATTGAAGATCAGTATCTAACCCACACCAGGCCCATAAGAAATTCCCTCTCTCACACACCATCTGGGAGGGCAATCTATTGTGAACCATACCTTGTAAAATGAGACAAAGGGGAGAGTGGTAAAATTCATTGAGAGCTGATGTGTGGTGAGGAATTGAAGGAAATCTTGACCTTTATGAATATTCCTTGTATTCCAGACTGCCAGTAAAGCTCTGGGAATTCCAGTTTCTCAGATTCACATCTCGGAGACCAGCACTAACACTGTCCCGAACACTAGTCCGACAGCGGCTTCTGTAGGCTCGGACCTAAATGGAATGGCTGTTTTAGTAAGTCTTCAACCTTGGAATTTTTTTTATTTATAAAATGTCCATTTACTTGATTCCACTCCAAACCCCTCCCAGCAATAAGTAAAGATTCAAGCTTACCTGACAGCCTCATGTCTGTTTCAGAACGCATGCCAGACTCTTCTGGAGAGGCTGAAACCATTTAAAGTCGCCAATCCAAAGGGAACATGGAAACAGTGGGTAAGTACAACATAATTTGTTACAGTGGCCTTTCATTTAGTAGATTAGTAGCGCCTCCCATCTAAGTTGCATTGCCAGAGAGGGTAGTGGAGTCGGCCTCATTAGGGGCATTTAAGTGGCTATTAGATAGGCATATGGATGATTGTATAAGGTAGGGGTGGAGGTTAGATAGACCTTAGGATTAGGGTAAAAGTTCAGCACAACATCGTGGGCCGAAGGGCCTGTACTGTGCTGTACTGTTCTATGTTCTATGTTCTATGTTCTACATGCGGCTGAAAAAACACATTTCATCAAATCTTTCCATCTTGCACTCCATGAGGTCATTTGGGAAAAAATACCAATTTTGACAATGCAGAAATTATTTTCTTCATTCGTTCACGGGATGAGGGCATGACTGGCTAGGCCAGCATTTATTGCCCATCCCTAATTGTCCAGAGGGCAGTTAAGAGTCAACCACATGACTACAGGTCTGGAGTCATGTGTAGGCCAGACCAGGTAAGGATGGCAGCTTCCTTCCCTAAAGGACATTGGTGAAGCAAATGGATAATCGGCAATGGATTCATGGTCATCATCAGACCTTTAATTCCAGATATCCATTGAATTCAAATTCCACCATATGCCACGGTGGGATTCGAACTCAGGTCCCCAGAACATTACCTGGATCTCTGGATTAGTAGTCCGGCAATAATACCACTAGGCTATTGCCTCAATGAAACAAATGATTCTGTGCTTCATTCCTTAGGGCAATTCTTTCACTCAGAGTCAACCTACATGGTGTAAATTTAAAATAAAAAGCTTGTCAGTTAACTGCCAATCTTCATCTAACTGATTCATTCCGCATGGCAATACTTCTACAAATCAAAGTCCACTTGCCAGCCCATCTGTTCTCTGTTATACACCATAAAATGCGAAATGTTCTGATGAACCCGAGACAAATTTAACAGATTGTGCCTTCTTTCAGCGATACCTAACCTTATCACACAGTCAAACAACTATCTGTACATAAACACAGAAGTTGCTGGAAAAGCTCGGCAGGTCTGGCAGCGTCTGTGAAGAGAAAATCAGAGTTAACATTTTGGGTCCAGTGATCCTTCCTCAGTTCATGTCAACCAGAATGTTAACTCTGATTTCTCTCCACTGATGCTGCCAGACCTGCTGAGCTTTTCCAGCCATATCCGTTTCTGATTGCCCCAAGAAGACTTTCCACATCAGGCAGATGTTCACCTGCACATCTGCCAGTGTGGTATACTGCATCCGCTGTACCCGTTGTGGCTCCCTCTACATCGGGGAAACCAAGCGGAGGCTTGGGGACCGCTTTGCAGAACACCTGCACTCAGTTCGCAACAAACAACTGCACCTCCCAGTCGCGAACCATTTCAACTCCCCCTCCTATTCCTCAGACGACATGTCCATCCTGGGCCTCCTGCAATGCCACAGTGATGTCACCCGAAGGCTGCCGGAACAGTAAATCATATTCAGCCTGGGAACCCTGCAGCCCAATGGCATCAATGTGGATTTCACAAACTTCAAAATCTCCCCTCCCCCAACCGCATCCCAAAACCAGCCCAGCTCGTCCCCGCCTCCCTAACCTGTTTTTCCTCTCACCTATCCCCTCCTCCCACCTCAAGCCCCACCCCCATCTCCTATCTACTAACATCATCCCGCCCCCTTGACCTGTCCGTCCTCCCTGGACTGACCTATCTCCTCCCTACCCCACTACCTACACTCACCTTTACTGGCTCCATCCCCGCCTCTTCGACTTGTCTGCCTCCTCTCCACCTATCCTCTCCTCTATCCATCTTCTATCCGCCTCCACCTCTCTCCCTATTTATTTCAGAACCCTCTTCCCCTCCCCCATTTCTGATGAAGGGTCTAGGCCCGAAACGTCAAGCTTTCCTGCTCCTATGATGCTGCTTGGCCTGCTGTGTTCATCCAGCTCCACACCTTGTTATCTCGGATTCTCCAGCATCTGCAGTACCTATTATCTCCGTTTCTGATTTACAGCTTCCGCAGTTCTTTCAGTTTTTCCTAACTATCCATACTCCTCACTTCATCTTAATGGAAATATGTCCAGTCGGGAGTGTGCAAGCGCTTGATGCTGATTTAGAGGTGGCAAGGCACTGTACGGCTAACTTACTGCTCTGCATGTGATTCCCTGCTTTGGTTTCGATTGCCTGAAAAGGTTGGAGTAGACTTTTTATCACATCTTTTGCATTCCTTTATTGCCTCCAGGATTTGCCTGCTTTTTAATCTGAGAGGCTTTTTTCTCAACACCTCTTCGTTGTTTCTAACCCATGTGTTAACGTCTCCAATTACACATCCTATTTTCCTCATGGTTCTGTTTTTCTACATTCGTGTTTACCTTGAAATTCCCATGGAAGCTTCAGTTTACTGTAACATATTTTGCCCCAAAGCCCTACTCATTGTTGTATTGTCCTCTCACCACGTGTGAATGTGCTTATTTTGGACTCCATACATCTTTCCTTTGAATGATACAAGAGGTTAAGGAAGGGGATCAAAGTGTGATATCTTCCCTGGTTATCCCTTGATTGCTGTGAACTCGCTTTTTCCCATGTTAGCACCTAATACAAGGACTACAAACCCTTTTTATATCAGGAAAACCACATGGTGGATAATAGGAGGAGCCATTCATACCTTCTTGAGTCTGCGATGATGCCCAACATTACAGATCTTTGGTTCCAACTCCATTTTTCTTCACCCATCCCCGAACATCTTAGTGTTCTTACTGTCCAAAACTCCAACAGCCTTGAACAAAATCAATGGCTGAGTATTCACAATTTGCAGGGAGGAGAATTCCAAGGATTCACAAGCTTCTGAATGGAAACGTACCCGCACACCTCAGTCTTCAATGACCAACTCTTTAAGAAATTCTACAACTCAGAAAAGTACCATTCAGCCCATCGAGTCCAAACTGGTCAAAAAAACAAGCACCTAACTCTTCTGAGATAACACAGTGTGGAGCTGGATGAGCACAGCAGGCCAGGCAGCATCAGAGGAGCAGGAAGGCTGACATTTTGGGTTGGGACCCTGCTTCAGAAAACATCAGCTTTCCTGCTCCTCTGATGCTGCCTGGCCTGCTGTGTTTCTCCAGCTCCACACCTTGTTATCCATGACGCCAGCGTCGGCAGTTCTTACTACACCTAACTATCTAATCCCATTTTCCAGCACTTTGCTCATAGCCTTGCATGTCTTAGTATCACAAGTGCACACCCAAATGCTTCTAGATTTACCTCTGGATTCTGCAGCCAGGTGATAATGATATAAACATTTTGCGCAATGTTTGGCAGCAGATCTTTGCAAACTGCTTGCAAAGCTGACCCATTACAAGATGTGCACTGTTGCAGAGATCATTACCATTCCCTTTTAATTCTATCTTGTGCTCCCCCAGGTTTCTGCGGCTTATATGGACAGAGTGAGCCTGTCAGCGGCTGGATTCTACAGGTAATGTCTGCGTCTGTTGTGATTCCTTTTGGTTTATAGTTAGAGCAGCCCCTGAATTAAATAGATACGTAAAAGTGAGCTGATACATGGCAAGTGAAATGAAATACAGAGTGTTGTGAATGCTGCATTAGATACATTGAGGACAGTATGAACGGACTGGCGCATTTTCAAAGGGATTGTAAGAAGAGAGAGACTTTGGGGCTGACTATACACAAACTGTTAGCAAGAAAAGTTGGGAGCAGGCCAACTATGCAAGTTGCATAGGCCAACTATGCAAAAGGATCCTTAGCTTCATCAACAGAAGCGCAGAAGACAATTACTTAAAGCCAGGGGTGTTGTCCCAAGGAAGGGATGCAATTTTGGGCAATAGATTTCCAGAGGAATGTCAAGCTCACGGAGAGAGAAGGTCTACTGGAAAAGTGAAAAGGAATTTCTGTTAGGTGGAGAGACCCGCGAAGTCGGGATTGTACCCTTCAAACAGAGAAAGTTACAGAGAGATTTAATGTGTTCAAAAAAATCCAGCATTTTGCGAGAGTGAATAGAGAGAAATTGTTTCCGATGGCAGAAGGGCCAATAAACAGAGGGCGTAAATTTAATGCGTTAGGCAATTTTTCTTACTTGGTGAACTGCTTTGATCTGGACTGAGAAGATGCTGGGAGTGGCAACATAATTCAGTGCTAAATTCCAAAAGCATGCAGGATTAAGAGGAAAGAACAGGTCTAAGGCTGTTAGCTTTGGCTAGACAGGAACTAGAATAGATACAAGGTGGGGCTATGTCACTCTGTGAAGTCTCTGGTGTTTGATCCCACTGCAGAATTGTGCTGTTAAGGTTCATTTTATTTTTATTCACTCCTGGGATGTGCGTGTTGCTGGCTGGGCCAGCATTTATTTCTCCCTCCTCCAGAGAAGGTGGTGGTGAGCTGCCTTCTTGAACTGCTGCAGTTAGTCTGCTTGGGTTGACCCACAATGCCACTGGGGGAGAGGTGGCGGGGGGCGGAATTCCAGGATTTTGACCCAGCGACGGTGAAGGGACAACGATATATTTCCAAGTCAGGGTGGTGAGTGGCTTGGAGGGGAACTTGCAGGGGGTGGTGTTCCCATGTATCTGCTGCCCTTGTCCTTCTAGATGGAAGTGGTCGTGGGTTTGGAAGGTGCTGTCGGAGGATCTTTGGTGAATTTCTGCAGCGCATCTTGTAGATGGTACGCACAGCCGCTGCTGAGCAACACTGAAAGTCATTTATAGAAACTACTCAGTGAGTAGTAACCCTGCCACTGAGCTAGAAACTCTGGGTTCAAACCCAGTCCACCCCACCAGGACACGATCATAATGTGGCCAAACAGGTTGAGTATTGATGCAATTACCCTTCAACATGCCAACGCAAATGTCGAGAGAGAGATTCCTGTTCTGCCACATGATGGAAAAAGTGTTGGAACATCTATGATAAGTAGTTCTGTACTGCAAAATGAAACAAAATAGCATGCTACCACGACAAAGTGGAGTCCTGGCGTGGACTCTAACAACAATACATCACACACATGTGTCAAACCTTTCATAAATTGACATGAGAAATTTCCTATCATGAGTGTCCCTTCTCCTATCAATGGCCTTCTCTTTAAGCTATGTCTTTTCATTTTCTCCTATTCCTAGAATATCAAAATGTCGCTGGGTTATGGCAATAAATGAAAGCATTATACCGTTCTTTATTGTATCTTACTGTAAAATGCACGTGAAAATTGTTCATTCATTCATTCATTCAATATGTTCCTGTATATTTTCTAACCTGATACACATCAGCTTAGATTGGACGCAACTTTTTAATGCATACTGAGAAAGTGGGTCAATAGTGCCTACCCATAGTTGTCCTCGAGAATTTTCACCCAGTTCCCATGTAACAACATATTTCCAAATTGGGATGGTTTGTGGTTTCAAAGGGAGCGTGGCAGTAATGGTGATCCCATGCGTCTGCTGTCCTTACCTACTAAATGGTAAAAGTTATGGGTCTGATACGTTATAGTGTCATGCAGTTATACAGAACAGAAACAGACCCTTCGGTCCAACTCCTCTGTGCCAACCAGAATCCTAATCTGACCTAGTCCTATTTGCCAGCATTTGGCCCATATCCCTCCTAAACCCTTCCTATTCATGTACCCATCCAGATGCCTTTTAAACGTTGTAAATGTGTACCAGCCTCCACCACTTCCTCTGGCAGTTCATTCCATACATGCACCACCCTCTGCATGAAAACATTGCCCCTCAGATCCCTTTTTAATCTTTCCCCTCTCACATTAAACCTATGACCTCTAGTTTTGGACTCCCCTACGCTGGGAAAAAGACCTTAGCTATTCACCCTATCCATACCCCTCATGATTTTATAAACCTCTATATGTGACCCCTCAGACTCCATAGGGTCCCTACAGTGTGGAAACAGGCCATTCAGCCCAACAAGTCCACACTAACTCTGTAAAGAATATCACATCTAGACTCCTCCCCCCGCCCCCTTTACCCTGTAGCCCTGCATTTCCCACAGCTAATCCACCTAACTTACACGTCCCTGGACACTACAGACAATTTAGCACGACCAATTCACCTAAACTGCGCTCCGAAGAAAAGCCCCAGCCCATTCAGCCTCTCCCTGCATCTCAAACCCTCCAGTCCTGGCAACATCCTCTTAAATCTTTTCTGCAACCTGTCAAGTTTATCAACATCCTTCCTATAGCAGGGCCAAGCATCTCATAGATATTACACACTTCTGCCACTGTGGTGAAGGGAGTGAGTGCTGAAGGCAAGGGGATGGATTGTCAAATAAAGCGGGCTGCTTTATCCTGGATGGTAAGAACATAAGAACATAAGAACTAGGAGCAGGAGTAGGCCATCCGGCCCTTCGAGCCTGCTCCGCCATTCAATAAGATCATGGCTGATCTTTTCGTGGAGTCAGATTCACCTACCCGCGCCCTCGCCGTATCCCTTAATTCCTTTATTGTTCAAAAAAAATCTACCTTAGCTTTAAAAACATTTACTGAAGTAGCATCAACTACTTCACTGGGCAAGGAATTCCATAGATTAACAACCCTCTGGGTGAAGAAGTTCCTTCTCTATTCAGTCCTAAATCTGCTCCCTCTAATCTTGAGGCTATGCCCTCTTGTCCTAGCTTCACCTGCCAGTGGAAACATCCTCTTTACTTCTATCTTATCTATTCCCTTCATAATTTTATATGTTTCTATAAGAACCCCCCTCAATCTTCTGGTGTCAAGCTTCTTGAATGTTGTTGGGGCTGCACTCATCCGGGCAAGTGGGGAGTGTTCCATCACACTCCTGACTTGTGCCTTGGAGCTGGTGGATAGGATTTGGGGAATCAGGAGGTGAGTTACTCTCTGCAGTATTCCCAGCTTCTGATTGATGGTGTGATGGGAAGGATCGTCTTAACAAAGTGCTCTTCCCGTTTTGCCACAAGTGGGAATGTTGCGAAGGGTTATAATTCGAGAAAGTATTGACTCATTTTGCTGTTCCATGTACAGGACTCCTGATCTGAACTATGACCTGGATAAGAACGAAGGAAGGGCTTACAATTATTATAGTTATGGTGTGGCTTGTTCAGAGGTTGAAATCGACTGTCTCACTGGAGACCACAAGGTAAGCAGCCAACAACAACTACTTGCATCCATGTAGCATCCCACATGCCCAAGATGTTTCACAGGGACAGAATCAAACAAGATATGTCAGCCGGCCACTGAAAATGTTGCTCAGATAGGTAGGAGAATCTAAAGAGATTCTGAGTACATTAGGGGCAAAAGAATAACTAGGGAGAGAATAGAGCTCCTTAAAGATCAAAGTGGCCATCTATGTGTGGAACCAAAGGAGATGGGTGTGATCGTAAGTGAATATTTCATGGCAGTAATTACTATCAGGAAAGACATAGAAGGGAGGGAATTTAGGGAAATAAATAGTGATGCCTTGAAAAGAGTTCATATTGTAGAAGAGGAGGTGCTGGAGGTCTTAAAATTCATAAGGGTAGATAAATCCCCAGGACCTGAGCAGGTGTTTCCCAGAACTTTGTGGGAAGCTAGGGAAGAGATTACCCCTTGCTGGGATATTTGAATCATCGACAGCCATAGGTGAGGTTCCGGAAGACTGGAGAATGGCTAACGTGGTGCCATTATTGAGGAAAGGTTGTAAGGAAAAGCCAGGGAACTATAGACTGGTGAGCCCTATGTCAGCAATGGGTAAGTTGTTGGAGGGCATTCTGAGGGACAGGATTTACATGCATCTGGAAAGGCGAGGACTAATTAGGGATAGTCAACATGGCTTTATGCGTGGGCAATCGTGTCTCACTAACTTGATGGAGGTTTTTGAGGAGGTGACGAAGAAGATTGATCAAGGCAGAGCAGTAGACATTGTCTCTATGGACTTCAGCAAAATGTTCAACAAGGTTCCACATGGTAGACTGGTTAATAGGGTAAGATTACATGGGATCCAAGGGGATCTAGCCAATTGGATGCAATTTTGGCTTGAAGGTAAGAGACAGAGGGTGGTGGTAGAGAGTTGCTTTTCAGACTGGAGGTCTTTTCAGACAATCGGCATGCCACAAGATCAGTGTTGGGTCCACTACTATTCATCATTTATACAAATGGTTTGGATGTGAACATAAGGGATATGGTTAGTAAGTTTGTAGATGACACCAAAATAAGTGGTGTAATGGACAATGAAGACTATCTCAGAGTACAATGGGTCTTTGATCAGATGGGCCAATGAGCCGAGAGGTGGCAGATTGAGTTTAATTTCGATAAATGAGATGTGGTACATTTTGGAAAAGCAAATCAGGGCAGGACTTATATAGTTCATGACAGGGCCCTGGAAAGTTTTGACGAACAAACAGACCTAGAGTTGCAGGTGCATAGTTCCTTGAAAGTGGAGTTGCAGGTAGCCAGGCTGGTAAAGAAGGCATTCGGCGCACTTGCTTTCATTAGTCAGAACATTGAAAATAGGAGTTGAGAGGTCATGTTGCCGCTGTACAGGACATTGGTGAAGCCACTTCTGGAATACTCCATTCAATTCTGGTCACCCTTCTATAGGAAGGATGTTGTTAAACCTGAGATGGCGCAGAACAGATTTACAAGGATGTTGCCGGGGTTGGAGGGTTTGACCTTTAGGGAGAGGCTGAACAGGCTGGGGCTATTTTCCCTGAAATATCAGAGGCTGAGGGATGACTTTATAGATGTTTATAAAATCATGAGGGGCACAGATAAGGTGAATAACCAAGGTCCTTTTCCTAGTGTGGGGTAATCCAAAACTAGGAAGCATGAGGTGAGAGGGGAAAGATTTAAAAAGGACTTAAGGGGTAACTTTCTCACACAGAGGGTTTGCATGTATGGAATGAGCTGCCAGAGGAAGTGGTGGAGGCTGGTACAATTACAACATTTAAAAGGCATCTCGATGGGTACATGAATAGGAAGGGTTTAGAGGGATACGGGCCGAATGCTGGCAAATAGGACTAGGTCAGATTGGGATACCTGTGCTTTATAACTCTATGACTCTATGAGTATAAGGAAAGAGATGTGAAGAGGTTTAGGAAGGCAAGGCCATCAATGGTAGATAAATTAAAATTGGGGTTGCACAAAAGTTTAGAATTGCAGCGGAATGGATAAACTATGGGCATGGGTATGAAAGAGACGACCAGGGTCATGGAGGGATTTGAAAACAAGGATGAGAATTTTTAACTCAGGATGTTGCTTGACCAGAAATCAATAGAGGTCAGCGAGGGCAAGGGTGAGGGGCAAATGGGAGTTCACAGAATTTTGGAACAGCTCAAGAGTGTAGCAAATGAGAAATGGGCATGTTGGAGAAAGACACAAAAATTTGTGTAGCACCACCAGAAAAAGCTCTATTGGTCTTCTTCAGAATAGTACCATGTGACCTTTTAAATTCACTTAAGAGAGAAGGAGGGGGCTGGGAATTGGCTACACTTTAACAATTCATTGAAGGAGTGCCCCTCTGACAATACTGCACTCCTTCAAAATGACGCAGAAGCGTCTGCTGAGATATTATGCTCAGTTCTCTGGAACAGAACCTACAACGTTCCTGACTCACAGGCAAGTTTTCTACCCACTGAGCCTTTGCTGATACCTCATCATAAATGTTGTTAACATTAAAACAACACTATTAAGTAAGAGAGAGAGCAAGGACTGCAAATGCTGGAGTCAGGGTCAACACATTGTGGAACTGGAGGAACACAGCAGGTCAGGCAGCATCAGAGGAGCAGGAAAGTCAACATTTCAGGTCGGGACCCTTCTTCAGAGCTTGGATGTGGCACAGTGGCTCAGTGGCTAGCACTGTTGCCTCACAGCACCAGAGACCCAGGTTCAATCCCACCCTCGGGTGACTGTCTGTATGGAGTTTGCACATTCTCCCCGTGTCTGTGTGGATTTTCTCCAGGTGCTCTGGTTTCCTCCCACAGTCCGCAGATTGGCTGTGCTAAATTTCTCATAGTGTTTAGGATGGGAAATGCAGGGATAGGGTCTGGGTGGGATGCTCTTCAGAGGATCAGTATTGGCTGAATGGCCTGCTTTCACACTGTAGGGATTCTATGATGAAAGTTTTGTTTTATGTAACTAAACAACTCTTCACCTGGTGCAGGGAGGAGTGTGGGGGACTGGGTTATTCAGACAGAGGCTCTGCGCTTATCAAAATGATTTGTTCCCTGAAGCAATGTTCATGAATTTTGTGACTGACGCCAGGTACTGTTCCTTTCACTGTGAGTGAGATTAACTTCAGTCTGTAGCACATCTCTGTGCAGGTTCCTGTCAGAGATATCCCGTAAGGGCTAAAAGATCAGTGTCACCTATCGAAGTCTTTACTGCTAAATGTCTTTGATTTCAGAACCTGCGCACTGACATTGTCATGGACGTGGGGAGGAGCCTGAATCCAGCTGTGGACATTGGTCAGGTGAGACACTGTCACAAAACTTGGGGAGCGTTATCCCTGGGGGCTGTGACCGGGGGCAACAGGGACAGAGATAAAGAACAAAAACGACTGCCTTGCGTTGCGATAGCACCTGTCGTGAGCTCGGGAGGTTCCAGATCACTTCACAGCCGATGAAGAACATTCTGGGTGAAGGTACAATTCAGAACAGCCAATGTGCGCACAGTAACCTCTCACAGAGAGCCATGTGCTAACAACCAGATAACAGCATACAGCAGGTTAAGTGAACAATAGCTCCCCCCGACCCCACCCCCCACACCCCCAACTATTAATGGTGGTGTCACGGTAATGTCATTGGATTAAAAGCCAAGAGGTTTGCTTCAGTGATCTCACGATATAAATTCCATCCCCATCCCAGGTGGGGTTTATATTCAACTCAGTCTGTAAATCTGGAATCGAAAGCATGTCTCAATGTTGACTGTGATTGAGTCACAAGGAGGAAAATCTGCTACCCTTACCCAGTCTGGACTACATATGACTGTAGAATCTCAATGGTGTGGTTGATTCTTAACTGTTTTCCAAAAAATGCCAAGCAAGCCATTCCATTCAAAGGCCGTTAAGGCAAACAAGTCTGGTTTTGCCAGCAATGTCTGTATCTGAAAACGAAAGAATAAAAAGAGAACACTATCCATCATAGAAAGCGAAGTGTCTACCGTATGGTCCAAAAGTGTATATCGTGTCAGCGTTTGCAGAGAAACTGGTTTTGAATCTCCCTCTCTCTACTTGATCAGGTGGAAGGAGGTTTCATGCAGGGTCTTGGGTATTTTACCCTGGAGGAACTGCGCTACTCTCCAGGGGGTGTCCTGTACACCCGGGGACCAGGAACATACAAGATCCCATCAGCTGGCGATATCCCAACACAGCTCAATGTATCCCTCCTCCGGGAATCTCCGAATAGAAAAGCCATCTATTCGTCCAAGGTAATTCCTGCTTTTTTCCTTGTTTAACCAGTAGAGGGGAGGGCGTATTTGCTCCAAATATCCTATGTGTAAGCTGAAATGGATTGTCTTCCTAAACAGAAATCACATGACACCAGTTTATAGTCAAGCAGGTTTATTTGAAATTACGAGCTCTCAGAACCTAAGATAACAAGGTGTAGAGCTGGATGAACACAGCAGGCCAAGCAGCATCTGAAGAAGTATCTAGGGGAAGGGTCTAGGCCCGAAACATCAGCTTTCCTTTTCCTCTGATGCTGCTTGGCCTGCTGTGTTCATCCAGCTCTACACCTTGTTATCTCAGATTCTCCAGCATCTGCAGTTCCTACTAGCTCTCAGAACCTTCTTCTTCAGTTTTTGGTGAGAGACGTGGTATCAGACTCAATTTATAAATAAAAGATCAATTACTTATAAATTCTGTGACTGACACTGTTTCTCTCACTAAGACACCAAGAAGAAGTAAGGCTCTGGAAGCTTGTGTTTTCAAATAAACCTGTTGGACTATAATCTGGTGTTGTGTGATTTCTGACCTGTACCGCCCCGGTCCGACACCAGCAACTCCACATTATAAACTGAAAGCAACTACATCAGATCTCCCATAACAATGACAAGGCACAGTATCCAAACACTGGTGCCACATCATGTATTGGTTTCCCACTTTGCATGTTTTCATTCACAATCAGAGGACACCCCAACTCTGATCTGGAATGTGGGGAGGCCATAGACATAATGAGCACAAAGGTTGTTTTGATAAGGTTTTCTTTATCGTTGCAAGGAATCATTTAAGGACAGAGCTGTGCAAATGAAGGAAGAAGACATGAAAAGATATGTTGCTGAAACTTTTGTTTTGTGTCTTGCAATCATCAGGACCCGTGCAAAATTTCAACCAATCGCCATTTAGATTTACAACATGCTGGTTGGTTGCGAAGTCACCCCTTTGGCTGAGCTGTTTCCAGAGAGAAAGCAATGGAAGAACCTATAGGCTGCTTAAGTTCCTGGGTAATTTAGAAAAGGTGGCAGCATGTTCCTTTTGTTGACAAGGAATGGGTCCCTGTGCATGAATTTATGTCAATTCTAGCAAGGGTGGCGCAGTGGCTAGCACTGCAGCCTCACAGTGCCAGGGACCCGGGTTCGATTCCAGCCTCAGGTGACTGTCTGTGTGGAGTTTGCACATTCTCCCCATGTCTGTGCAGGTTTCCTCCGGGTGCTCTGGTTTCCACCCACAGTCCAAAGACTTGCAGGCTAGGTGGATTGGCCATGCTAAATTGCCCATAGTGTTCAGGGGTGCGTGGGTTATAGGGGGATGGGTTTGGGTGGGATGCTCCAAGGGTTGGTGTGGACTTGTTGGGCCGAAGGGGCCTGTTCCTGCACTGTAGGAATTCTTCGGAGTCTGACTGATGGTCTTAAATGGGTTGTTAGTGTAACACACTCAGAATCGTTCAGAGATTGTAAGAACTGCAGATGCTGGAGTCAGAGATAACACAATGTGGAGGTGGAGGAACACAGCAGACCAGGTAGTATCAGAGGAGCAGGAAAGCTGACATTTTGGGTCAGGACCCTTCTTCAGAATAGTTCAACATGTGCTGCTCAATTACAATGGTATGTTAATAAGGTCAAATTAATTAAGATGGGCAGAGATTCACTTGGACCTTAAACACCTGCCTGAACCAATTAAATGAATGGCTTTACATTGGTACATTTTCTGTGTCATAAAGTCATCAGTCAGACCTCAGCAAGAGGATTATGTGCATTTCTGGGAATAACATTTTAGAAAAGATGTCAAGGCATTTGAGGGTGCACTTGAGATTTACCAGAATGGTATCAGAGAGGTAAAAACATAAGGATATAAGAAATAGGGGACAGAATAGGATATACAGCCCCTCCAGAGCTCTGCTATTCAATTAGGTACATCAGAACACACAGTCACTCAGCCTGCTTCACCATTCAGTAAAGTCTTGTTTGATCTTGTAACTCAGTAACGCCTTCCCACTCTATCCAATCTTGATCGAATCATTTAGTGTTGAGCATTTGCAGCCCTTTGCAATAAAGAATTTTAAGGACTCCTCATCTTCAGAATCCATGACAGTGCACTCTCCAGCCTGGTAAAACTGGCTGTCGTCATTGGCTCTATCAAACCTTCTTTATGGAGTTCAGTAAGGTCACCCCTCATTTTTCGAAACTGTAGGGAATGAGGGTCCATTCTATCAATGGACTGAATGGCAACCTTCTGCACTGTGTAAATCTACGGTAGAAACCAACGAATGTGCCCATACAGTTTGTCTGTAGGTGGTTCTGCCAGGGAAGTCGACCCCCGTAAAATAGCAGGCAAGGGTAGCTAAGTAAGACATACCGAGATAGCACTGCAGATCCTACAGGGAGGGCACCTTGAATATTGCCCGTATTCAGTGCCAGTGTCACACATTGTGTGCTGGGTGGCTGGTTTGTGACACCAGAAGTGTGGGTCCCATTCCCACACCGGCTGTGGTTACCATGAGACCCGCTGTTTCAACCTCGCACCATCCATCTGAGGTGTGGTGACCCTCAGAGTAATCTCACCACCAGTCAACCCTCTCTGTCTGTAATGGCAGAGCGGCCCTACTGTCCTCTGGGTCTATACTGACTTTATTAACCTGGAGGTAGACAACCCGGCTGGAAGAACACCGCAAGCCAGGCAGCATCTGGAGGAAAGGAGCAGTCAATGTTTTGGGCGTAAGCCCCAGGAAATATTGGTGTTGACCCATGGCAAATTGTGGAATTTGAATCCAATTTAAAAAAATCTAAAATTAAGAGTCCAATAATGACTTTGAAACCATTGCTCTCTTTTTTAAATATAAACCCATCTGATTCACTCAAGCCCATTAGACAGAGTAACTGCCATCCTCACCTGGTCTGGCCTACATGTGACTCCAGACCTACAAGAATGTATTTGATACTTAACTGCCCTCAGGGCAATTAGGGATGGGTAACAAATGCTGGCTTAGCCAGCAACACCCACATAGAAATGTACAACACGGAAACAGACCCTTCGTTCCAATTCGTCCACTTTGACCAGATATTTCAAATTAATCTCGTCCCATTTGTCAGCATTTGGCCCATATCCCCCTAAACCCGAGATAACAAGGTGTGGAGCTGGATGAACAGGCCTGCTGTGTTCATCCAGCTCCACACCTTGTTATCTTTGATTCTCCAGCATCTGCAGTACCTATTATCTTTCCCCCAAACCCTCCCATTTCATGTACCCATCCAGATGCCTTTTAAATGTTGTAATTGTACCAGCCTCCACCACTTTCTCTGGCAGCTCATTCCAAACACGCACCACCCTCTGCATGAAAAAGTTTCCCCTCAGGTCCCTTTCAAATCTTTCCCCTCTCACCTTAAACCTATGGCCTCCAGTTTTGGACTCCCCTACCCTGGGAAAAAGACCTCAACTGTTCACCCTTATCCGTGCCCCTCATGATTTTATAAACCTCTATAAGGTTACCCCTCAGACTCCGATGCTCCAGGGAAAATAGTCCCAGCCTATTCAGCCTCTCCCTATAGCTCAAACCCTCCAACCCTGGCAACATCCTTGTAAATCTTTTCTGAACCCTTTCACGTTTCACAACATCCTTCCTATAGGAGGGAGACCAGAATTGCACACAGGATTCCAAAAGTGACCTAACCAATGTCCTGTACAGCCACAACATGACCCTCCCAAATCCTGTACTCAATGCATTGACCAATAAAGGCAAGTGTACCAAATACCTTCTTTACTATCGTATCTACCTGTGCCTCCACTTTCAAGGAACCATGAATGTGCACTAAGGCCTTTTTGTTTGGCAACACTCCACAGTACTGTGATTGAATTTAAAAAGAAATTTCAATGAAATACAACGATTAGTGATCACCAATGGTACAACTGCAGGGAACTGGATCCTGTCAGAGAGGTTAAATAGTGTCTATTTACACACTGGGTTAGTCTAAGTATTGAACGTCAGCCCATGCTGTGAGATATAAACTGTGTCTGTTCATTCCAGGCTGTTGGAGAACCCCCCTTATTCCTAGCTGCCTCCGTGTTCTTCGCCATCAAAGATGCCATTGGCGCTGCCAGAGCAGCAGCTGGGAAGACAGGCATTTTCTGCCTCAACAGCCCAGCAACGCCAGAGAGGATAAGGACGGCCTGCATTGACGAGCTGCTAGAGATGGTATGTATCCCTGTCAGATTTAACAGGAATACCACCACCAGGCCTTGGGAATTAGCTTTTCATCAGGGTCACACCTCAGGAGCCCAAGCAGCCCGGAACAAGATCCGAAACAGGGCAGAGCGTTTACTAAATAAGAAACACCGCCAATACATCTCCGGATTCAGAGTGTGGGAGTGTGTCAGTATTTACACACACTCCCCAGGGACTCCTGTAAATACTGACACATTCCCCAGGGACCTGCTGTAAATACAGACAAAATCCCACACCCTGTAAACACTGACAAACTCCCACACACCCTGTAAATACTGACACACTCCCACACGCTGTGAATACTGACACAGTCCGGCACACCCTGTAAATACTGACGCAGTCCCGCACACCCTGAAAATACTGACACACTCCCACACCCTGTAAATACTGAC
>JAHRHZ010000040.1:37206120-37227830 GCA_024137785.1 Ginglymostoma cirratum | reverse complement strand
CTGTGGAGGAGGAAACAGAGTTAACGTTTCGGGTCCGGTGACCCTTCCTCAGAACTGTTCTGAGGAAGGGTCACAGGAGCCAAAACGGTAACTCCGTTTTTTTCCCTCCACAGATGCTGCCAGACCTGCTGAGCTTTTCCAGTAACTTTGTTTTTATTCCTGGTTTACAGCATCTGCAGTTCTTTTGGTTTTTATTACGTATCAGAAACGTAAGCAGTCCATGTAAGACCATGTAAGATGCATCAAGACCTGGACAAACAGATCAGCCATGATCAGTGTAGAGGTTAAAGCAGGTATCAAGGGCTGAATGGCCTACCTCCGCTTCTGTTTCATATGGACAAGTCCAGAATTAGGCAGTCAAGTGACAAGTAACATTTTCACTACATGAGTGCCTGGAAATGGCCATCTCCTGCAGGAGAGAATTGTACCATCATCCCTCCATGTTCAGTCACATCACCAGCAGTGAACCACCCCCGTCAGTCTGCATCCTGAGGGTTACCATTGAGCAGAAACTCTACTGGGCCATCATATAAATACAGTGGCTACAACAGAAGGTCAGAGCCTTGGAATCCTGAGGTGATTGACCCCCCCACCCCCGGCTCCCAAAACTTGTCCAAGACACTGGTTGGGAGTCACAAGTCAGATGAAATACTCTCCACTTGCCTGGTCGGGCGCAGCTCCAATAACAGTCAAGAAGCTTTCCATCAGCCAAGGCAAAAATGATCTGCTTGATTGGTAGACCTTCCAGCATTCACTCCCTTTTGAACCAATGCACAGTTGCAACAGAGTGTATCATCTCCAGGCTGCACTGCCGATACTCAGCTAGGATCCTTTCCCCGCACTTTCCAAACCTGCAACCAGCAACCAGCTTGGGAGACAAGGGCAGTGGATAACTGGGGGCACCACTGACTGCTCCTCCTCAAGCCACAAAATCATTGCTATTCCTTCAGTGATGGCTGGGACAAAATTCTAGAACTCCTTACCTTTTTCATGGGATGAGGGCTCAACCAGCATTTATTGTCCATCCCTAATTGCCCAGATGGTAGTTGAGACACAGCCATATTGCTGTAGGTCTGGAATTACATGTAGGCCAGACCTGGTAAGGATGGCAGTTTCCTACTCTAAATGACATTAGTGAACCAGATGGGGCATTCACCCTTATAACCAGCAATAGACACATGGCCATCATTAAACTGTCAATTCCAGATTTTTTTTTCAGTTTTTGTTCCACCAACAACTATGTTGGGATTTGAACCCAGGTCCCCAGAACATTACCTGGATTTCTGGATTAACAGTCCAGAGATAATGCCACTAGGCCATCGCCTCCTCCTGTGTTTTTGTTGGCCTTGTGGGTGTCCCTATAACATGCAGACTTACAATTGTTCAAGGAGGCAGCTCAGCACCACCTTTTCCAGGGCAGTTAGGGATTGGGGTTAAGTGGTCACCATACTGGCTTTCAGCAAAATCTTCTGAAAACATGTCAGATTCCAGATGTACACTAACAACATTACATTCCACTTCGCTACCACCTCTCTGCACCCCTCCACACTCAATAAGGGATGGATTTGAAGCTCTCCCTGGTGATGGGTTTGAAGTGTTAGTTAAATCCAACATGTCATCCATCCATCTGCCTCTGCTCCCACTCCAAATATACCAGTGAGGGGGTTGTTAATGGTAACTTAGCCCATCAGCGAGACAGTTCCATCCCTTAAAAGGGCAAATAATGTCAATTTATTGACTCTACCACGCTGTTAGTACAGGCATGATGGGCTGAATGGTCTCCTTCAATGCTGTATTGCCCCAGACTCCACAAAAGTTGCAACATCTCACATGCTGATAATCTGACTCACTGTTCTACGTAGTTTACATCAGAGTGATCAACATTAAGACTTCCTTTGAATTAAACTTTGCAAAAGGCAATGATGCACACAATTTTTCTCAAATGATTGGATCATACTTTTCTAACAACCAGCTACTAGTCATGTAATGATCTTTTGCTCGGAAATTCTCTTCGCTGCATGTGCTCAGCTTGCATTCACTGGTCTGATACCCTCCCTCTTGCTGTTGTGTGGCGAAAGTACCCTCTTGAAACCCAGGGACGGGGGAGGACCAAAAAAAAATGTGAAAGACAATTCAATGAGTCGATTTAACTCTGCTGCTGTGAAATATGTGTTTTGTTGATGTTTTCCTCAGGAATAATAATTAATTATCAAGTTAATAAATAAAATTTATTTTAGAAAACCAGAAGTTTTGGTTACTGAGCAAAATGGTACATCAGCGTTTCCAAAAAGGGTTCTTTGAGTGATCCTCGTTTTGTTGACAGTCACAATGGGGAGGTAGGTTTTCCTGATTTTACACATAAAAACATTTTCCAAGGGTTTTACAAAGACAGCTAATTGCTCTCAGAAAATGAAATATAACTACTGATACAAGAACTAAAATATATAATCAAGAATTACATGTTAGATGTAAGATCTTTTGGGCACAGTTTATATATAAGACCATAAGAAATAGGAACAGGGCAGGCCGTTCGGCCCTTCGAGTCTGCTCCACCATTCAATAGGATCAGGACTGATTCAACATTCCTTGGGTCCACTTTGCTGTCCTTTCCCCATAACCCTTCATTCCCCTCTCTGATCAAGAATCTGTGGCTCAGCCTTAAACATACGCAAGGATTGTGGCCCCACAGCTCTCTGTATTAAGGAGTTCCAAAGACTCACAACCCTCTGAGTGAAGAAATCCAGTCTCATCTCAGTCTTAAGTTGGCACCCCTCATACTCTGAGACCATACCCTCTGGTCCTAGGCTCTCCCATGAGGGGAAACCTCCTCTCAGCATTCACCCTGTCAAGCCCAGTAAACATCCCGTATGTTTCAATGACATTATCTCTCATTCTTCTAAACTCCGGTGATTAGAATTCCAACCTGTTTAGTCTTTAATCATAAGACAATTCCTCCATGCCGGGGATCATCCAAATAAATCCAGAGTGGGGGACTCAATTACTAGGGGTCATGAGTTCAAAGTGACAGGCCTAAAGTTTAAGGGAGATATGCCTGGAAAGTTCTTTACGCAGAGGGTGGTGGGTGCCTAGAACACTTTGCCAGCGGATGTGGTAGACGCAGACACGTTAGTGTCTTTTAAGATGTATCTGGACAGGTACATGGATGGGCAGGGAGCAAAGGGATACAGACCCTTAGAAAATAGATGACTGGTTTAGACAGAGGATTTCAATCGGCGCAGGCTTGGAGGGCCGAAGGGCCTGTTCCTGTGCTGTAATTTTCTTTGTTCTTTGTTCTAAATATTCTCTGATCTGTCTCAAATAACATCATATCTTTAAGCTGTACTTGATACCTTTAAATGTTACCCCATAAGTCATACCCTGCAAGGATTAAAATTGTACCTTTTCTTTGACGCTGTGGTCATTTATAAGAATTTATAAGGTATTAATACTCCTCAATTTACAATTGTCAATTCTACATCGTAATTTTACAATAAATTTCATGCAAAGATTTAACTTGTGGGCAGCACAGTGGCTCAGTGGTTAGCACTGCAGCCTCACAGCACCAGGGACCTGGGTTCAATTCCAGCCTCAGGTGACTATCTGTGTGGAGTTTGCACATTCTCCCTGCGTCTGCGTGGGCTTCCTCCCACAGTCCAAAGATGTGCAGGCTAGGTGGATTGGTCATGCTAAATTGCCTGTAGTGTTCAGGGGTGTGTGGGTAACAGGGGGACAGGTCTGGGTGGGATGCTCCAAGGGCCAGTGTGGACTTGTTGGGCTGAAGGGCCTATTCCCACACTGTCGGGACTCTAATCTTAACAATAGCCCAATCAAACACTGTAATTTACATCCAACAGTAGAATTTTGTGATGCCATATTGTGAGAGGTAACAATATAACAACACGAGCATTTTAACATTACAATTCTAACAATATTATTTTGTATTATCATTTACCAATACTGTGAGGTGATGAACTAGTGGTATGATCGCTGCATTGTTAATCCAGAGACCCAGGCAATGTCCTGGGAACCTGGGTTCAAGTCCTGCCTTGGCAGATGGCGGAATTTGAATTCAATAAATATTAAGAATCTAATGATGACCATGAATTCATTGTCGATTGTCAGGAAAAACCTATCTAGTTCACTAATGTCCTTTAGGGAAGGAAGCTGCCAGCCTTACCTGGTGTGGCCTACATGTGACTCCAGACCCACAGCAATGTGGTTGACTCTAAACTGCCCTCTGGGCAATTAGGGATGGGCAATAAATGCTGCCAACCCAGCGACATCCTCATTCCATGAATGAATAAAAAATATTAAAACTGTAATATCCATTGATGATATGTCAATTTCATACAAGGTATTTATCCCTTTCTGCTAGGCTTTTCCCTAAGTATTTACTGAAACTACATGAGATACAGACAGATGCAAGGTCAAAGATTTCTCACAGTCAACAGTCAATATTGTGAATACTGTCTTCCAACTAGCTCTCTACCACTGCCTAAAAACATTCCAACACACTGCTCCCAGTGCGTTGTTTGAGAAAGAGAGCTCCAAGGATTCACAATCTTCCAATAGAGAAAAAAAAAACTTCATCTATTGATGACATTAGCTAAGGTTGTGTTGATAATCTAAGGCATATAAATACTATCAGGGAAGATTTGTCGGGCGTCTTGAAAAACCTTAATTAAGTCCTTAGGGCCTGATGGGATCTATCCCAGAATACTGAAGGAAGTGAGGGGGGAGATTGCTGGGAGCTTAATAGACCTTAACTTTGTATCCTTTATGGCCGCAGACGAGGTCCCAGAAGATTGGAGAATAGCCAACGTTGTCCCTTTGTTTACGAAGGGCAACAGGGATAATCCAAGAAATTAAAGGCTAGTGAGCCTTACATCTGTGGTAGAGCAATTATTGGAGAAGATTCTTGGGTTCAGGACTTACTTGCATTTGGAAAAGAATGAACTTATTAGGGATAGCCAGCATGGATTTTTTTGGGGCAAGTCTTGTCTCCCAGGTTCGATTGAGTTTTTTGAGGAGTGACGAAGATTGATGAAGGTAGGGGCAGTGGATGTTGTTAACATGGACTTTACGAAAGCATTTGATGAGATTCCTCATGGTAGACTGGCCCAGAAGAATAAATCACATGGGATCCATGGTTGGTAAGCTGGATATAAAATTGGTTTGGTCATACAAGGCAGAGGGTAATTGTGGAGGGATGTTTTTCTGACTGGAGGTCTGTGACCAGTGGTGTTCCGTAAGATTCGGTGCTGGGACCCCTGTTATTTGTAGTTTATATAAATGATCCAGATGAAAATGTTGGTTATCTGATTAGTAAGTTTGCAGACAACACAAAAAATTGGTGGGATTGTGGATACTGAGGAAGGTTGTCAAAACAAGATAGAGATCAGTTGGAATGTTGGGCAGAGAAATGGTAAATGGAGTTTAATCTGGGAAAGTGTGAGGTGCTGTGTTTTGGGAGTCCAAATGCAAGAGGAAAGAAAACAATAATTGGTAGCAGTATTTATGTACAGCTGGATTTTTGTGTGTAAGCTCATAGCTTCGTGAAAGTGGCAACACACGTGGATAAGGTGGTCAGGAAGGCATACAGCATAGTAGCCTTCAGCAGTTGGGGCAATGAGAATCATTTGATTTTTTTTAAGACACAAGCTGAATAGATTCTGGTCAGGTTGGAGAATTAAGGGTTATCGGGGGGTGGGGAGGGGGGGTAGATGAGGATGTGGAATTTGAGGCACAATAGGATCAGCTTCATGGATGGTTTTCAAAGGGCCGAAAGGCCTATATTTGCACCCCTTCCATATGTTTCATTTCAGGTGCCACCTTAACTTTTCTAAATTGCAGAGAATACAGACTTTATTTGCTTAGTTTATTTCGCATCCCAGAGGGCAGTCAAGAGTCAACCATGCCCCTGAGGGTCTCAAGTCACATGTAGGCCAGGCCAGGTAAAGATGGCAGCTTCCCTCCCTAAAGGGCATTAGATGGATTTTTCCCCGACAACCTTATTGGATTCTTAATTCCATTTTGTTTTATTATTGAAATCAAATTCCAAATTCTACAGCAGCAGGATTCGAACCTGGGTCCCTGGGAACGTTACCTGGGCCTTCGGATTAACAATCCAGTGATAACACCACTAGGCCATCACATCCCCTTATGGTCTTTTATTTTGGCTCGGTTTAAGAGAAGTAGGGGCACTTGCAGGGGTGGCAATGGCCCAGTGGTATTATCGCTGGGCTGTTAATCCAGAGACCCGGATAACGTTCTGGGGACCTGGGTTTGAATCCCACCACAGCAGATGGTGGAATTTACTTTCAATAATTTTTTTAAAAATCTGGCATTAAGAATCTACTGATGACCATAACTCCATTGCCAATCGTCAGGGGGAAAAAAACCCATATGGCTCACTAATGCCATTTAGGGAAGGGCACTGCCATCCCTGCCTGGTCTGGCCTATGTGTGACTCCAGACCCACGGCAATGTGGTTGACTCTGAAATGCCCTCTGGGCAATTAGGGATGAGCAATAAATGCTGCCTTGCCAGTGACATCTTCCTCCCATTAATGAATAAAGGAAAAATAATGGGCCCCATAGACAGAAGGCAAGTGTCCATCTTACCACGGACCCAACCCTCCCCATTCACAAGACGTTAACGTGGCTGGTTTCTTGCGTATAGTCCTTTATGGCAGGTTGTTTAGCTCAAGGCCAAAGGCTCGGTGAAATTGAAGGCAGTGAAATCGCCGCGGTAAAAGCGAAATAACTTGGCCGCGCAATGAGCCGGCAGCTGGCGGGTATACCCCTGGGATATCAGCCTCTTCTCCGGCTCCTGGAGCTCGGGTGTCTCCACTCCCTCGGGGACACCCATCCGACGCAAAAGGTGCCTCACCTCCTGGTCAAGGAGCTCGTGCGCCACAATGTAGTCGTACCGGACGAGACACGGTTGGCACAGCTTAACGAGGGGCTCCCAGTGGGCAGCTGGTAATGACATCTGACCCAAAGCACGGTGGATAAAACCTTCAAAGGTTTCCGTCCCTTGGCGCTGACGGCGATAAGCAGACAGGAGGCGTCTGAGAGGGTGTCTGACGAAGAGAATTTTGGTATACGATGCCAGGAGAGCACCGACAGTGCCCATGTCGTAATGGCCCATGTTTTGATCGGGAGCGGGCAATGGCGCACTCTCGTTCACCACATTCTCCACGGGCTCTGGCAGCTCACTGAGGGCCTTCAACATCGGCTCCCAGTCAGCGGGGCCGACGTCAGGCACGCAGCAGTACACCAACCGGAGACGCTCACTCACCCTCAGCCTAGAAAGGTGGCTGGGCCGAAGGAGCCTGTTAACCTTCGACCTCTGGTGGCAATACGTCCTCAGAAGCTTCTTCCTCAGCTGCTGATTGTGCAGGAAGGAGTCAAAGGTCACTGGCATGCTCATTCTCCCTCGTTCAGGGCCTGCAGCAGGAAAGGAAACAAAAATAGCGCCCTTTTAGGATGACATTTAAAAATTGACAAGATTTTATTTTTCCTTTTCTGTCAGCTCTATTCCCTCCATTCTCCCTGATTCAGGAGCACACAGCTGGACAGAATTGACGCCAATTCTTATCACTGTTAGCTATGCCCCAGCACGAGGTGAACATTCAAAAAGGAATGATAAGCATTTGATAAGATTCCCCACGGTAGGCTATTGCAGAAAATTCGGAGGCATGGGATCGAGGGTGATTTAGCGGTTTGGATCAGAAATTAGCTAGCTGTAAGACGACAGAGGGTGGTGGTTGATGGGAAATGTTCATCCTGGAGTTCAGTTAGGAGTGGTGTACCGCAAGGATCTGTTCTGGGGCCACTGCAGTTTGTCATTTTTATAAATGACCTGGATGAGGGCGTAGAAGGATGGGTTAGTAAATTTGCGGATGACACTAAAGTCGATGGAGTTGTGGATAGTGCGGAAGGATGTTGCAGGTTACAGAGGGACATGGATAAGCTGCAGAGCTGGGCTGAGAGGTGGCAAGTGGAGTTTAATGTGGAAAAGTGTGAGGTGATTCACTTTGGAAGGAGTAACAGGAATCCAGAGTACTGGGCTAATGGTAAGATTCTTGGTAGTGTGGATGAGCAGAGAGATCTCGGTGTCCATGTGCATAGATCCATGAAAGTTGCCTCCCAGGTTGATAGGGTTGTTAAGAAGGTGTACGGTGTGTTAGGTTTTATTGGTAGAGGGATTGAGTTTTGGAGCCAGGAGGTCATGTTGCAGCTGTACAAAACTCTGGTGCGGCCGCACTTGGAGTATCGCGTGCAGTTCTGGTCACCTCATTATAGGAAGGATGTGGAATGGAAAGGGTGCAGAGGAGATTTACCAGGATGTTGCCTGGTATGGAGGGAAGGTCTTATGAGGACAGGCTGAGGGACTTGAGGCTATTTTCGTTAGAGAGAAGAAGGTTAAGAGGTGACTTAATAGAGACATACAAGATGATCAGAGGATTAGATAGGGTGGACAGTGAGAGCCTTTTTCCTCGGATGGTGTTGGCTAGCATGAGGGGACATAGCTTTAAATTGAGGGGTGATAGATATGGGACAGATGTCAGAGGTAGATTCTTTACTCAGGGAGTAGTAAGGGCGTGGAAGGCCTTGCCTGCAGCAGTTGTAGATTCGCCAACTTTAAGGGCATTTAAATGGTCGTTGGATAAACATATGGATGATAAGGGAGTAGTGTAGGTTAGATGGGCTTCAGATTGGTTTCACAGGTGGGCACAACATCGAGGGCCGAAGGGCCTGTACTGCGCTGTAATGTTCTATGTTCTATGAACAAGAGTAGGCCACTCAGCCCTTTGAGCCTGCTCTACCATTCAATAAGATCACGGCTGATTGGATTTCAACCTCAACTCTACATTCCTGCATATGTCCAATAGTCTTTCACGCCCCCTTGGTTATCGAGAATCTATCTACCTCTGCCTTCAATACATTTATAGGTTGTGTATTTGCCGCTTTTTTGCATCAGGGGACTCCAAAGGCTCACAAACCTCAGAGAGAGAAATTGTTCCTTGCCTCTGTTTTAAATGGGCACCCCTTATTTTTAAACTATGACACCCCCACCTCTGTCAATTCTAGCTTATCCGATAAAGGGAAATATCCTCTCCATATCTACCCTGTCAAGCCCCCTCAGAATCTTAACTGTTTCAGTTAAGTCACCTCTAGACTCTTTTAAATTCCAAAAGATATAGGCCTCGCCTTTCCCTCATCTGCCAATCCACTTAGTCCAGGTATTAGTCGATTAAGCCTGTAGAGCTTCTGGCAGAGTATCATTGCCTATCACTTCTGCCTCCATTCAGCCCATCAAGTCCACTCTAATCGTCCAAAAAGCATCCCACTCAGACCCAACCACAGCCCCCCTACCCTATCCCCATAACCCCGCATTTCCCATGGCTAACTCACACACCCCCGGATGCTATGGGAAATTTAGCACGGCCAATCCAACTAACCTGCACATCTTTGGACTGTGGGAAGAAACCAGAGCACTCGAAGGAAACCCACGCAGACACGGCAGGGGTGGGGGGTAACGTACACACAGACGGTCAGCTGCATGTGGAATCGAAACCCAGGTCCCTGGCGCTCTGAAGTAACAGTGCTAACCACTGAGCCACCGTGCCACCCAACTTGCTCAAATATCTACTCCAAGTATAGATAATTATGAAGGGATTGCCTTATGAGGAAAGGTTGACCGAGTGGGGCTTATATCATCTGGAGTTCTGAAAGAGAAGTTATCTTATTGAAACTTCTAGGATACTAAGAGGGCTTGACAGGAAAGTTACTGAGAGGATTTTCTTTCCCCGTATGGGGGAGTCTAGAACGCAGGGGGACTGAGTTTAAAAGTAAGTGTTTCCCAATTAAGACAAGGATGAGGTTGAACTTCTGCTCCCAATGGGTCATTTGGAATTCTCTTGCCAATGGAGACTGGGTCATCAAATATACTCAAGGTTGAGGCAGATGTTTGTTCTACAAGGGATTCAATGGTTGTGATCAGGAGATAGAGACCACAATCAGATCAATCATGATCTATTGAATGGAAAAGCAGATTCAAAGGGCTGAATAGTCTATTTCTGCTGCTACTAAAGGTCATTTGGTCCTTCTTAAAACTCCCCCTCCCGTTAAGTAATTCGTTCTATTCACCTTTAACAATGACAGGTCACGGATTTCTTCATTCATCTATCCAATGCAATCTTGGGTGTTGACATAGTTGCAACAATTGACCCTGGACATGGATGTCAACTCCTCATGTCATGTGACAACATTGCAATTACCTTCTGTTGTGAACCTTTTGCAGTGAATCTTATATCATGCCCATGACCTCCTTAACTACCGGAATCAATCTGCTTCTAATGATGTTATGCCAAAGCTTTAAGCACATCCAATTTACAATCTCCACTTTTGTATCAAACTAAAAAAACTCAGTCTTCCAAATCTTTTGACATTCTATTTGTTTTTCTCTACAAACCCCTACACCACTGCCAAACAGGAGTAGTACTTATTTTCCCCAGTGCCCTTGTAGTGCGTATGTGGGCATGAGACACAGTTAAAAACATCAGGTATGCATGTAACTTTATTAATTTACCACCATCAGGACAAAACATTAACCTGACTAAGGAGCCGGTAGCAAACCGAGCCCCTAGGTACAATGCCTATGCAAACAAAAAGGTGAAGGTGAAGGTTGGGGGTCAAAGCAATATGGAGTTGAAGGGGGAGATAAGGCACTCCACACCACGCGGTGCCAATCTCTCCCGAAAGGTATCGAGAGTGTTGATGGACGCCTTTGGTCCTTCTCCGGGGACACCCAGGCACGAGTGTAGCCACGGAAAAGGGGCAGACCATAATGACCCCCTCCACGGCCTGCACCTTGGACCTATTAATGACCAGCTTGGCCAGGCCCAGGAGCAGACCCGCGGGGAGATCATCTGACCTCTCGCACCCCGCTTCTGTACTGGGTGCCCAAAGATCAGGAGCGTGGGCCTAAAGTGCAACCAAAAACCCAAAAGGAGGTCTTTGAGGTAACTGAAAAGGGAGTGCAAGCGCCCACGCCCAATATATACACGGGCCACGGACTGCGCAGCTGCCGCAAAGCAGAAAGTTGGATTGGGACTCCGTGAACCACCGCAATCTACAGTTACAGGGGACTGTTGTGTGCAATACACCCCCCAGCCCAGATCCCCATGAGAAAGTCGGAGGACCCCCCTGCAGAGAGAGCCCTCCCCTTGGGATCATTTGACATTCTATATTGTCATAACAAAGAAGGTGATCTTCTGAGAATAATCCTTTGTACTGGGGCAGGACATAAAGAGGTCTCTTTGCCAAAGTGACAATTGTGACATGGGATTGAGCATCCATCCAGCTGCAGAGTGGGAATTTCTGACAACTCGCTGAGGTTCCTGCATTCCTCCAACTCTCGTCCGGACGCGTTCCCGTTTACCTGATCACAAGGGGGCTGTGTCTCCAACTGTCTACGTCCTGAGATCTGACGTTTCCTCCAATAGCCTCTTCACCTCTCTAGTTCTATGGAATACTAGCTCCTTAACCTCTCCTGCCGTTAACTTCCTTCCTAGCTCAGTCATAGAGTCACACTGCACGGAAACAGACCCTTCAATCCAACTCATCCATGCTGACCAAGATTCCCAAACAAAACTAGTCCTGCTTGCCTGCATCTGGCCCACATCCCTCCAAAACTTTCCTCCTCATATACTATCCAAATGCCTTTTAAATGTTGTAACCGTATCTGCATTCCTTTGGCAGTTCATTCCACACACGAACCACACACTGTGTGAAAGATTTACCCCTCAGGCCCCTTTTAAATCCCCCTCTCCTCTCACCTTCAACATATGCCCCCTAGTTTTGAACTCCACCACCCTAGGGAAAGAAAAATCTCTGCTATTCACCTGATCTATGCCCTTCATGATTTTATAAACCTCTATAAGGTCCCTCTCAACCTCTTTTGCTCCAATGAAAAGGGTCCCAGCCTTTCTTTATACTTCCAACCTTCCAGTCCCAGCGACACCCTGGTAAATCTCTTCTGATCCCCCTCCAATTCAGTAATATCGTTCCTATAGCAGGGCGACCAGAATGGTACACAATTATCCAAAAGTGGCCTCACCAACGTCCTGTGCATCCTCAACATGACATACCAACTCCAATACTCAAAGGTCTGAGCAATGAAGGCAAGTGTGTCAAACACCTTCTTAACCCCCCTGTCTATCTGATACGCAAGTTTCAAAGAATTATGTACCTGAAACCCTAGTTTTCTCTGTTTGATGACATTACCAAAGGACCTACCATTAACTGTATAAGTCCTGCCCTTGCTTGTTTTACCTTAATGCAATACATTTATCGAAATAACACTCCGTCTGCCACTCCTCAACCCAATTGATTAAGATCCCTTAATAATCTTAGATAACCTTTTTTACTGTCCACTATCTCAAGGATTTCCTTGATTTATGGTCTTGCCTTGTGAAATGTTACGATATTAAAGGCACTATACAAATGCAAGTCGGTGTTGCTTCTCAGGGAAAGGTGTAAATTGTAATTTACAATGATATGCCGATTCAGCAGCCCAGCTTAGCCCTGGAGAACCTTTCCCCAGCAATGCTGCGGAAGCTGCTCTGTGCTCTTCAGGGACCCTGTGAGTTATTCATTCTCAGAACACAGAAGCGGGTTACAAGGCCTACCTTGAGCAGAGAAAATTCCTGGCCTTTGGTCTTTACAAATGAGCCAGCCCAGATAGCCCAGGAGCAATAACGCGACTGAAAGCTGTGCAGGGAAGTCCATTGTTCCCCTGCTGTTCCCTCTGACACTAGCCTAAGATCCTGCAACTCTACTGGATTCAACCTCAGGCCTGTGTTACAGACAGGCACATTACAAATCATCGATTCCTCCAGAGTAATGTACTATTTACTTGAGTTATCGCTTCTGCTCTTGTTTGTCTTAGGCTGAATCAACACAGGATGAGGACACTGGCTCCATGATCTATTTTTATAGCCATATCATCAATTTCAATTTATCATGGAGTCAAAGAACATAGAACATCGAACAGTGCAGCATAGCGCAGGTCCTTCGGCCCACGATGTTGTGCCGACCAATTAACCTACTCTAAGATCAACACTAACCTGCAAAGGAGGCCAGTTGTCCCCACTTACCTGTGCTGGCTCTTTGAAAGGTGTTGCCGTCCCTTTGCCTTTGTCCCACAGACCCACATCTCCATTTTGAAGTAAGGATTCAGTTCCCCCATTTAAAGTTATAATCGTTTCCAGGGCCTTTGCAAGCTGTGCTTTCCTGATTGTAATAACCTTGAGTGAAAATGGGCAGTCGATGGCCTAGGGGTATTACGGCTGGACTGTTAATCCCAAGACCCAGATAATGGATTTTCTGATGAAGGGTCTAGGCCCGAAACGTCAAGCTTTCCTGCTCCTATGATGCTGTTTGACCTGCTGTGTTCATCCAGCCCCACGCCTTGTTATCTCGGATTCCCCAGCATCTGCAGTACCTTTTATCTCTAACCCAGATAATGGGGACCTGGGTTTGAATCCTATCATGGCAGTTGATGGAATTTGAATCCTTAAGTGCATAAGAATATAAGAACTAGGAGCAGGAGTAGGCCGTACGGCCCTTTGAGCCTGCTCCACCATTCAATAAGATCATAGCTGATCTTTTTGTGGACTCAGATCCACTTACCCACACTCTCACCTTATCCCTTAATTCCTTTATTGTTCAGAAAAAAATCTACCTTAAATTAAATTCAATTTAACTAAAGTCTAATGATGACCATGAACCTAATGTTGGTTGTCAGAAAAACCCATCTGGTTCACTAATATCCTTTAGGGAAGGAAACTGCCATCCTTACCTGGTCTGGCCTACATGTGACTCCAGACTCACAGCAATGTGGTTGACTCTCAAATGCCCGCTGGGCAATTAGGGATGGGCAATAAATGCCTGCCTGGCCAGAGACGCCCTCATCCCATGAATGAATAACTAAAACATTCTCCTCACATCCCCATCCTTTTTTTGTGATTATCGTAAACCTTTCCCATTTGGGGGTGGGGCAGCTTATCTGCCACTGAATTCAGTTTCGCCCCATCTACTATCTCCAAATCCTTCATTCAGCATAGCACCAATGAATCTTCCCCCACTAACAATCCCTGCCCTTCCCCCTGGGAACATAACCCCAACTTCTCCAGGACCACCACCGAACTCATCTCCTTGTGGAATCATTCTGAGCTATCTCCTCTACACCTTCTCCAGCCTCTTTTTCGGCTTTACACCTCCTGACTATACACTTACCTGCATTTCCAAGTAAACTCAGAATATAATGAAAGTCTCCAATTTGCCCCATCTGATAGAATCAGATTAACAGAACATCCTGGCCAGTTGGAGGAATGGCTTAGTGGCATTACTGCTGGATAGTTAGTCCAGAGATCCAATGTTCTGGGGACCTGAGTTTGAATCCCACCAGGGCAGACGGTGAAAATTTGAATTCAATAAATTATCTGGAGTATCTAATGATAACCAAAGTTGGAAGAACCCATCTTGTTCACTAATACCCTTTAGGGAAGGAAACTGCCATCCTTACCTGGTCTGGCCTACATGTGACTCCAGACCCACAGGTGACTCTTAACTGCCTTCTGGGCAATTAGGGATGGACAATAAATGCTGGCCTAGCCAGTGTTACCCTCGTCCTATGAATGAATTTTTTTTAAAATTCCCGTTAATTAGAAGGACAACTGATTATTATAAATAAATAAGTTTTAGCCATAATTAACAAAACTATGAACCCGTCAGGTTAAACTCTACTGGTCAAAACTTCTAACTCTCCCTTTAAATCTATATACACACATACAGACAAGAAAATAACGTCAGTGTTATGGGTGGAGTAAAGGAAACTGGGGAAACACAGTCCTATAGCACCAGCTCACGTGATGAGAGGTTCCTTTGCTTCCAAAACTTCTTCATTTGTTCGCTCACCTTTCTCTTGGTTCTTTCACTTCTCCTCAGGATGATAAGTTCCAGTATGCACATCAGCCTGAAGACCGCTCTCTGGTTGGTTCCTGGGTAGGTGAACAGAGAAAGACAGAGAAACCCCGGGACTGCTGGAAGATCAGCGTCTGTGTCTCTATCTCTCTTCGTTAAAAGTTCCTGAAGTCTGAAGAAAGCCTGTGTTTTCCCCCCCCACCAGTCTCTGTGAGCTGTCTCCTTTACCAGTAACTAAGAGACTTTGGAATTAGTGTATCAGTCACCCTGTGCCTCCTTGCAGTTGTAGGTGTCCAGCGCTTGCTGATTGCAGTTGCTTGCACCAGCTGGGGCCAAATTGGTACAGACTGACCCTGTGAACATCTTCAATTTCACAGTCTATAACAAGCAGGTGAGGAATATCTTGATCTGTGTGTGCATTGGATAAACTGCTCAGTGCTTCAGATATTGTCATCCCAGTTATCCAGCTTATACCAATTTCAAGGCCAGATCCTTGCACCTCGGCAATAAACAATGCAAAAATGACAGTGCTATCATTAGCAGCTAAAGCTGATCATTCCTAGTGACTTACGATCCATTTCCAGGCTGGATTTCTTGCTGAACAAGTCAATTAAAAACTGTATGATGCCAAATAACAGAGCCAATATTTCATTGGAGGCAGTTCGGAGAATGTCCATTTATGGGGAGGGGTTTTGTTATAAACAAAGGCTAAACAAGTTGGGACTCTACTCACTGGAGTTTAGAAGAATGAGAGGTGATCTCATTGAAACATATGGGATTCTTAAGGGGCTTGACAGGGTATACACTGAGAGGATGTTTCCCCTCATGGGAGAGTCGAGGACCAGAGGACATAGCCTGAGAATAAAGGGGCAACAATTTGAGACTGAGATGAGGAGGAATCTCTTTCCTCAGAGGGTTGTGAGTCTTTAGAACTTTAGACTTTAGAGTCATAGAGTAAGAGTCATACAGCAAGGAAATGGACCCTTTCATTTAACCAGTCCACTTCGACCAGACATTCCAATCTAAACTAATCCCACCTGCCTGTGTTTAGCCCATATTGCTCCAAACATTTCTTCTTCATGTTCTTATTAAATGTCTTTCAAACATAACCGTACCTGCATCCACCACTTTCTCTGGAAGTTCATTCCACACACGAACCCTCCATTCCCATCAATATCCCAGTCAATCTTTTCTGAACCCTCTCTGAATTAATAATGTCCTTCCTTTGTTTAAGGCTGAGATAGAGCGATTTTCGACCAGTTTGGGAATCACGGGTTATGGGGAAAATGCAGGAAAGTAGATGTGAGGAGCACCGGATCAGCAATGAGCCTATTGAATAGTGGAGCAGGGCAGAGGAGTCAAACGACCTATTCCTGTTCCTATTTCTTCATGGTCTTACGGTCTTAATGTCTTGCAATCAATATTGGAGTAATCCGTTGGCACAGATGACAAGAATCTCGAACCGAAAGCACTAGGTTTCCCATCTTGCAAAAGAAAATGGCTGGCCTTTATATTGCCATCCTGAACTGCGTCTTTCCTGAGGTATTAGGAAGGCATTATTGTGCTGTCAGAACCTGCTTGAGAGAACCAAAGTTGTGTGTTAGTGATCATCTTGCCACATAGTGGTTTTCCTTTTTGACTAAATCTCTTAGCGGATGTACCTTGAATGAAAAGTTGGAAATATATAGCTGGGGGAAGCTGAAAAGCCTGAGACAATATCTTAAATTCTTTCTATCCTGCTATGTTGGCATTTGCTCAACATGCTCGATTTTACTTAGACCAGGATGGACTTGAAAATCTTTATCTTGCAGAAGTTAGCCTGGTACTCTGTGCCATTAAAGATCAAACCCACCTTATGGCACTACTGCCATTAATGGATGGGACCGTGCTTTATCTTTGTCTAACCTACAACCATGGGCTATTCAAATACAGCCAGTTACATCCTCAATAACTCTAACCATGTCGACAAGTTTTGGCTAACTGATAGCCCAAATGATAACCGAGTCAAAGATTACAAACCAAATGGTGTCCTGAATGTTGCAAGCTCTTGGGATCCTTCAGCTGGACCAGTAACCTGCTTCATATATAGACCAGAGAAGAGCTTCACGCTGGAAAATTGATAGTTTGATTCTTCCAGCCTTGCTATTTTGCATGGACACCTTTTTGAAAGAAAGGTTGAGGCACTTTGGAGCCTTTATGGTGCCATCTTTCTTTAAGACACCTGCAATAGAGTTACACAAATCTGTCCGATGGCCCAAACTTCTGCTAAGTAACTTTTCATTCCATTGAAATTGTTGACCGACTCGATTGTGCCAGGCCTGGTCTGTTCCCCCACAGTGGGCATGGCTTGAATTCTGTGATTGGTGACGATGCCAAGATCTGTACACACTAGTAGTCCTACCTGTGCTGGACTATCATTGGTACCTACCAGGTAGACAATCTCAAGAGGCCAATCTGAACTGGCACACTGGCACTGCACCAATTCCCTGTGGGCTATACCATGTTGTTTAGATGTGCATAGTGGGATGACCTTGGCATTAGCTCCTGTGTCAGTTTTTAGCTGTCGGGGTGCGTCCACCTGCACTTTGGAAGGGCCACAATCAAAAGGGCCTTCAATCACTTTATACCATCGATGTGGTGTGCCTGGTTGGCAATATGAAATGTTTGGTCAGCAAAAACAATTTTTTGCTTAATTGTTGGCTGTGCACAGCAAAACTTGAAGTCCATCTCAAGGGACAAATTAGTTTTGGGATCAGATGCCCCAGCAAAGGACAAGAGTGTGGAAAAGTCTGGGGCATCTGATGATCATCTAGTCAATAGAGTCTTTAGGGTTTCTGCCTGTGTGACTTGAGTTGAGTTCTGTTAATCCCAAAATTAATTTGTGCCTTGAGCTGGTCCTCAAGTGCAGGGGTTCTGCTATAACGTGTATTCCAGCAATGTGAGTTGGCTATAACACATTGGCAAACAGGCGAACGCTATTTCTAAAACGTGAACTTGTGTTGGCTGTAACGAGATTCCATGGAGTAGCCATCTTGTTGTTAGGAGTCCTTTGCTAACGATATCTACGGTGTATTTGTACATTCTGTGATACTGAGAGTCCCAGGGAAATTCTCTCTGTCAGCCTTCATTGAAACTGAAAAGTAGGAAGCCAACAGGTCTGTTATCAGGAAAAGTAGGACATAGGGGAAAGTGAAAAACAGTATATCTTAACTTACCTTGAAAGGAAACGCAGTGAGGCACAGGACCTGCATACAACAGGAGCATCCGGCAGCCAATTAAAGTAATTAGTCAGATCATGTTTCATTAGTTCATTTTTCATTAGATTAGTTAACTCATGTTTCAACTTGATTTTCCCACCTTTACTCCATAACCCTCAATACCCTTGTGGTGTGGGGATAAGATCACTGAAGGAGTCTGAATTGCTATTGCAACATGCACATTATGTATACATCGCAGTCTGGAGCTATGGATAGTGGTGGTAGAGCCTCCAATATTCTTTTAGTCACACGGCTAACCAGGAATCTCTCCCAATCTTGGAGTCTGCTACTGACAGTGTTGGAAGAATTTGCCGATTGGTACTCAATCTTTTTAATCACATTGCGAACGCACCTTGAATTCTGAGGCAGGACTTGAACCTAGAAGTTCTTGCTTACAGAGGCTTACACCTTTCACAACCTCAGCAGGTTACAAAGAGCTTGACAGCCACTGAAGTAGTTTTGAAGTGCAGTACAAAATACAGCAGTTACTTTTCACACAGCCCTCTCCCATAAGCAACAATGTGATAACGGCCAGACAATCTGCCATCGAGTTGCTGACTAAGGGATAAGTATTGACTAGGACACCTGGGTAACTGTCCTGCACCTTTTGGAAATAGTGAGGACAGTTGTGCCAGTCTGGGAAGGAGCTGCGAAGCTGCTGTCACATTTGGACCAACCTGTCTGTACAGCTGCTCTCAGTAATGCTGTCCTTTGTGTTAAAATTTTGGTGGTCTTCCCCTAAACCTGCTTTTCCCATAGGCCCAGTTGTTTATATAGCGCAATTTTCTATATGACCATGTTGAACTGGAACGCAACTGTCGCGTGATAGCAGGACCGCCTGTACTTTCCAATTCGTCTCTGGATTTGTTTTTAAATCCTCCTCAGACAGACTGAACCCATTATTTCTGTGTAGCTCCTCTTTACTGGTAGCAGGTAGGATTTTCGGAGACCGTCTCTCAGGATCGTTGCTTGCTTGGTCTATGAAATAAATCTGCACATTTTGCTGAAACAGCTGTAATTCAGTGAAGGTACCATTCGGCGTACAGCTCATACTTAAATGTTGCCTTCTATTTCTTGTTGAGAGCTTGTTCTTTTTTCTACTGAGGTAGGATGCAATGCTTGTACGTTCCTTCCTTTTACTTGTTTTTCCTCTTCTGTCCTTTTATTTTTGCTTTAGTTTGCTTCTGTAAGTCTTTATTTTTGACAAATGTAGTCCCTTTGATTCATTCGGATTATTTTGGGGCCGAGCCTTAAAGAAATGCAGGCCCTGTAGTCGCAGACTTCTTCCACTGGAGGGCACTCACAGCCAATAAGTCTTCCTTCCGTTTTGGCGTTGAATTGGAGAAACAAAATGGTGGAACAAACCAACAGTGTCACCCCCATCTCCTATCTACTAACATCATCCCGCCCCCTTGACCTGTCTGTCCTCCCTGGACTGACCTATCTCCTCCCTACCCCCCTACCTACACTCACCTTTACTGGCTCCATCCCCGCCTCTTCGACGTGTCTGCCTCCTCTCCACCTATCCTCTCCTCTATCCATCCTCTATCCGCCTCCCCCTCTCTCCCTATTTATTTCAGAACCCTCTTCCCCTCCCCCAATTTCTGATGAAGGGTTTAGGCCCGAAACGTCAAGTTTTCCTGCTCCTATGATGCTGCTTGACCTGCTGTGTTCATCCAGCCTCATGCTTGTTATCATCGTCTCTCTCCCACTGCAACTCCCTTCTCCTCTATCCATCTTCTATCCGCCTCCCTCTTTCTCCCTATTTATTTCAGAAACCCCTTCCCCTCCCCCATTTCTGAAGAAGGGTCTAGGCCCGAAACGTCAAGCTTTCCTGCTCCTCTGATGCTGCTTGGCCTGCTGTGTTCATCCAGCTCTACACTTTGTCATCTCGGATTCTCCAGCATCTGCAGTTCCTACTATCTCTGAAACAATTTTAACGCCACTGCGAAGCCTCTTCTAAGGCCCATTTTCTGAAGAAGGGTCTAGGCCCGAAACGTCAAGCTTTCCTGCTCCTCTGATGCTGCTTAGCCTGCTGTATTCATCCAGCTCTACACCTTGTTATCTCTGATTTAGTTTTACTGTCGTGTGTACTCAAGTATGGAGTACAAGAGCACAGTGAAAAGTGTACAACATCGCCACATATGGCGCCGTCTTAGGTACAAAAATGTCTGGCTACAAAATCTTAATTACAGAAATATTTACAGAAAAGCTCAGCAGTATGAGCACAAATGTAGAAAAATAGAGAAGAACTGCTAAAATGTCAAACATTACAAGGTCTTTCTTGAACCGCGGGCCTGCAGATGCTCCAAGCTGGGCTTTCGCCCAAAAAGGGCCCCTTTTGTGTACAAAATGATCAGAGATATAGATAGAGTGGACAGCCAGAGACTTTTTCCTAGGGTGGAGGTAGCTATTATGAGGGGGCATAGTTTTAAAGTGAGTGGAGGCAGATATATGGGAGACGTCAGAGGTCGGTTCTTTACTCAGAGAGTGGTCGAGGCATGGAATGCATTGCCGGAGAGGGTATTGGAGTCGGCCTCATTAGGGGCATTTAAGCAGCTATTAGATAGCCGTATGGATGATAGTATAATGTAGGGGTGGAGGTTAGATAGACCTTAGGGTTCAGATAAAAGTTCGGCACAACATCGTGGGCCGAAGAGCCTGTACTGTGCTGCACTGTTCTATGTTCTATGTTCTAAGGGCCCATTCTCACCCAAACTGAGCTAAGACACACCCGGGCGTGCCAGGCTTTGAAGCTGCTCACAAGGCTTCGGCCCTGACCACCACATCTCCTCTGCCGCCACCCTTCATCACCGCTGCTGCCATCCAGGCTAGTGCTGGGCCCCAGCCTCTGCCATGCTCCGCTGCCTCCGAGGCCTCCAGAAAGGCAAGTGAGAAACACCAAATGCTAATAAAAAGAAATCTGAGTAAAGAAGAGAGAGGGGAAAGAAGAAAGGAAAGCTGGCGGAGTGGATGAGATCCGGCGTGTGTAAGCATGGACGCTGCCGACTTCACCATCTTGTACACATCGCATGAAGGTAAGCCCTCCTTGGTTCAGAAAACATTCTTCAAAAGGCATTTCTTTTCCATCAGGAAGTCTTCGCATTGAAACAGAAAAAAGCCTTTGAGTAACATTTTTACTTTTAACCCCGTAAGAAATCTTTTGACTGTTGCGTTTTAACCTTTAAACAAGAAACCAGGCTGGCATGGCCTTTTATTAAATAGAAACAGGTAAAAAGGTAGAGCTTCAACTTTAGGTAGGAGGAAGGTTAGCCTGTCTCCTGGTCTCTGTAATTTGTTGACTAATTGTGTTTTCCGATTGCTTTGAAGTCTAGTGTTGTCTAATCCTCAATGACAGTTCGAAACATGAGCAACCTAGAATTTAAAATGACAAAGTGTAGAGCTGTATGAACACAGCAGGCCAAGCAGCACCAGAGGAGCAGGAAAGCCGACGCCT
>JAHRHZ010000040.1:37136083-37205720 GCA_024137785.1 Ginglymostoma cirratum | reverse complement strand
TGCTGCTTGGCCTGCTGTGTTCATCCAGCTCTGCACCTTGTTATCTCAGATTCTCCAGCATCTGCAGTTCCTACTATCTCTGAAACAACCTAGAACTTGGTTTCTTTTATAAACAGTTATTGTCATCTGATCTATCCCCACAATCTGTCATAAATGTTGTGGGGTATTTGAAGCTGAAAAGGCAATTAGAGTCATACAGCATGGAAACAGGCCCTTTGGCCCAACTCGTCCACGCTGACCAGATTTCCCAAACTAAATTAGTCCCATTTGCCTGCGTTTGGCCCATATCCCTCTAAATCTTTCCTTTCCACGTCCCTGTTCAAATGTCTTTTAAATGTTGTAATTCAGCATTAACTCAACCACTTCCTCTGGTAACTCATTCCATTCCCACATCACCCTGAATTAGTTGTGGGTTCGATGGTACTGAAATACTCAAAAGACACTCATTTACTATGTATATGACAATGGCAGGCACTACCATGTCTGGGCTAATACTGAGCAATTCAGTGACTCTTCTCTCAGCATGTCATGCTGCAGGTGGCCCCAGTAAGGAGGGGACCGAGATGTTTATAACATTAGGTCATATATACGACACATGATGATATCATGAGCGTGTAATAGGAAGGGTATTGTTAAACTGGAGAGATTCAGAAAAGATTTCTCAGGATGTTGTCAAGAGCTGAGGGTTTGAGTTATAAGAAGAGGCTGGATAGGCTGGGGCTTTCTTTCCCCAGAGCGTAGGAGGTTGAGGGGTGACCTTATAGAGGTTTCTAAAATCATGAGGGGCAGAGGTGAAGTGAACAGCAAAGATCTTTTCCCTAAGGCAGGGGAGTTCAAAACTAGTGGGCATATTTTTAAGGTGAGAGGAGAAATATTTAAAAAAGACATGAGGCGCAAGATTTTTTTAACGCAGAGAGTGGCTCATGTGTGGAATGAACTGCCAGAGGAAGTGGTGAATGCAGTTACATCATTTAAAAGACATTTTGATAAGTACATGAATAGAAAAGGATTGGAAGGGCATGGGCCAAATGCAGGCAAATGGGACTGGTTTAGTTTGAGAATATGGTTGGTGTGGACTAGTTAGTCTGAAGGGTCCCATTCCATGTTGTATGACTCTATGACTCTACGTCTCTTAAACGTGTATTGCACCCCTGTGGTGAGACATAACTCAACAACAGGCCAGGAACCAACACGCCAGGAATTAGATTTCAAAATTGCTGTCGAGTTCCTCGTCCAATCAATGGTTGTTTCCTCATAGCATTCACTGTTGGCAGGCTCACACGTGAGGGAAGGATGGAGGAAGAGACAGAGAGAGAGTGTGGGGGAGTGCATGGGTCTGCTTCATTCTTGGAGTTGGCCCTCACTTAGTTAGTTATTCCAATTCCAGATTGCTTCTCGTTCTTTTCCATAGAGAGCCCAAACATTATTATCAATGCTCCATAAATGCTTTGCACGTCCCGCACCCACCCTCTGATACCTGACACTCTTTGGCCCATCTCAATTCAAAGAACCAGTTCGAACAATGCTTCCTTTCTCATAGATTGGAGAAATACAGCTGTTGAAAATTGTCCTGGCCACACTCCAGGAACTCCTGCCCTTCTCTGCCCTTTCTGACTATTTGCTATCCCAGTATTGTTCGGATAAGTAGAGACCCCACTATAACTGCTCTGCATTGCTTTTGTGACGCATTGTAATTTGAAAAGTGGTCCTCAGCAGCAGTGAAACCCTGCAGTAGAGTGTCTGCCTGGGTGACACACTCCCGTCCCTAGACTGGGGCTGGAATGAACAACTGAATGGGCTTGGAGGTGAGTGTGACCAAATGTGAGCTTTGAAGTTCAGTTACAACAATCTGAATTGATTTTAAAGGGAGACTGAAAGCCAAGTCTGTTGATTAAAGACTACTTCTCCATCACCTTCCGTGGTCTGCATTACCCTTATAAAGGGCTTTTCATGTAAATTCCCCAATTGGGAAACATGGCCGATTTGCTAATGGAGGTTAGTGGATGAAAAATAACGTGGGTGAAGGGGGAGACAAATATTCAGTTGTGCGTAAGAGCACTATTGGACATGCATAAAAAGAAACCCAAATCTTCAGAGCTGTCTGAAGGGTGAAGCTTGCTTGACAATGATGCAAAGGGGAGCGAGTCTGTATGAGTTGATTCATGTGCATTTTGCTGTACCATGCTCGGGCCTGGATATCTTTTATATCCCACTCCTTTCATCCGGCTTGATTTGTATTTGTTTGCAATGCGTGTACATTTTGGCAAGTGTTTATACAAATCTTTGTAAATTTTGTATATTACGCAAAACACATATATATATAATATGAACCTGATAAAAATAACAGGAGCTTATCATCCTCAGAGAATCTGCAAAGCTTCTGATCTCCTTATCAAGATTTCCTCAAACTGACAAAGAAAATGCTAAGTTATCTGGAGAATTATTTATTGGGCAACTGTTTTTCTGAAGAAGGGTCTAGGCCCGGAACTTCAGCTTTCCTGCTCCTCTGATGCTGCTTGGCCTGCTGCGTTCATCCAGCTCCACACCTTGTTATCTTGGTCCATTGGGAACTTTACAATCATCCCAATCACCACAGATAAGACAGTAAATCTAACACCAAAAGCCACAATCTAACTACTGTCCCTTTAGATTCAATAGTGTTGCCATCATTAAATCCCTCACTATCACCATCTTAGGGGTTACCATTGACCAGAAACTGAATTGAAATCGCTATATATATGAAGCTACAAGAGCAGGTTAGGAATACTGCATAGAGCAAATCACATCCTAACTCCCCAGAGCCAGCCCACCATCTACAAGGCACAAGTCAGGAATGTGATGGAATACTCCCCACTTGCCTGGATGAGTGCAGCTCCAACAACACTCAAGAAGCTTGACACCATCCAGGACAAAGCAGCAGCTTGATTGGCACTACATCCACAAGCCTTCACTCCCCCCACCACCGATGCTCAGTGGCAGCAGTGTGTACTATCTACAAGATGCACTGCAGAAATTCACCAGAGATCCTCAGGCGGCACTTTCCATCTGAAAGGACAAGGACAGCAGATATATGGGAACGCCACCAACTTCAAGTTCCGCTCAAAGCCATTCACTATTCTGACTTGGAAATATATCGCCATTCCTTCACTGTCGCTGGGTCAAAATCCTGGAATTCCCTCCCTAATAGCATTGTGGGTCAAACCACAGGGGGAGGACTGCGGCGGTTCAAGAAGGCAGCTCACCACCACCTTCTCAAGGGGCAACTAGAGACGGACAAGAAATGCTGACCAGGCAGCAATGCCCACATCCCACAAATGAATGGAAAAAAAAGGAGTTAGCACACATGACCAAATTTCCCAAGAGTCAGAGGGTTGGCTACAGTCTGTCATGGCAACCAAGCTTCCTTAGTTATGGGAGATGCTCCATGTCAGTTACCTGTCAGCTGTAAAACTATCGCCCTCTCTACCCCGCCACACCCCCTTCCAAAACAAGGCAGAGGCAGAAAGGACTGTTGTGGGATTCTCAGACATCGGTGGTGATATGTGTTCAGTAAGGAGCCAATTTACACCCATTACCCTCCAGCTCAGTGCAAGCTAACGATGGCACTGGGATTAACTGAAGACTACAAGGACTACAAGTACACTGTTGGGTAGCAGCAGTCTCTGGATGCCAGGGCGGAAGGGCAGTTGATCTCTCCATGTCAGGCTAGTGGAGAGACTCGGTATCAGGCAATTAGGAGACCTCAGAAAACCACACCTCCAAACCCTCCACCCCCCAAATGCTTCCAATCTTCCCAACCCCACCACACAATTCATGTCCCGCGACCCTTGTCCCACTTTCATTCAGCTGTGGCCTTAAGATCCCTCTGCAATGCTGACCCTTGGCTGGTTGTAGTACCATTGGCAGCCACTGCATGCGATGGCGCCAGTGGCAATGATGATCCGCCGACTCCCGATTGGCTATCAATTCTCATTGGGCCGGGCTTCCACTGTGCAGGACCTCAGACACGGGGAGGGCCCAAAGGTAGCTACTGATGTGCCTGAGGGACACACGAAGATGTCAGAATCCTTCCTCACTGAATCAATGGGTGTTCTGCACCAGTTCTCTGACTCTGCGTCTATGTTGCTGCTGCTGAGCCACTCTTGGTGGTGGACATTGAAGTATCCCACCCAGAGTACGTTCTGCTCCCTTGACGCCCTCAGTGTTTCTTCCAAGGGTTGTTCAATATGGAGGAGTGCTGATTCATCGGTGAAGGGAGGATGGTAATCAGCAGGAGGTTTCCTTGCCCATGTTTGCCTTGAAACCATAAGACTCCATGGACTCCAGATCCAATGTTGAGGGCTGCCAGGAGGAGATTTGATTTGATTTGTACTGTCGTGTGTACTGAGGTACAGTGAAAACTGTTGTTTCACTGCTGTACAGACAGATTGTACCATACAAAGTGCATCAGGGTAACAGAACTGAGTGCAGGATACACTGTTACAGCTGCTGAGGGAAATCGACATTACCATTAATGAGGTCCATTCATAAGTCTGATAACAACGGGAAAGAAACTGTTCTTAAATCTCTTGGTGTGTGTATTCAAACTTTTATACCTTCTACCCGATGGAAGAGAGAGTAACTCGGGTGGGAAGGGTCTTTGATTATATTGGTTGCTTTCATAGAATAGAATTCCTACAGTGTGGAAGCAGGCTATTCAGCCCATTGAGTACACTGACCCTGCAAAGAGTATCCCACCCCACCCTATTCCTGTAACCCTTCATTGCCCATGGCTAATCCACTAACCTGAACACCTTTGGACTGTGGGAGGAAACCAGAGCACCCAAAGGGGACCCACGCAGACGTGGGGAGAATGTGCAAACTCCACACGGACAGTCATCTGCGGGTGGAATTGAACTTGAGTCCCTGGTGCTGTGAGGCAGCAGCGCTAACCACTGAGCTACCGTGCTGCCCGAAGCAGGGGGAAGTATGGAGGGAGTCAATGGATGGAAGGCTGGTTTGCATGATGGACTGGACTGTGTTCACAACCATCTGTAGTTTCTTGCGGTCTTGGGCAAAGCAATTGCCGAACCAAGCTGTGATGTATCCAGATAGGATAAAACTGGATCAGTTAAAGTCCTCTAAGGGAATGGGAATCTGTCATCCTTTTTTAAGCCGATTTGGACAATAATTGAGTCTGGGCTCACTGCAAAGTCAGAAACCCTTTAAAACAGCCGAGCGAGCCTCTTACTCATACCAATCCCCTGTGAAAACCAGATTATATTCACCAAATACGTGGTCTTCAACCTTGAGCACACATCATTACAACTCGATATCAATCCTGACAGGCATCTGGAAAAAGATTGGCATCAATGGACACTGCTACAAGTGGAAAAATAGCTTCCCCTTTGGCCCACTTAACAAGTGAGAAATGTGAGGTTGAATGACGGATACACAAGAAGGAACAAAAATAGAATTTGATGTACCATTTTTTTATTTGGAAAGCAGGGATACTCCCTATCCTGAAGACTGGAAGAATAATGACTGATCCTTGACCTTTAGTTGGCTTTTGATTAATTTCAGAGGGGTCAAACTACCCAAGTCCTGTAGGCAGTGATAATTCAACATTATCAACAAACATCCTGTCCCCTGGAGACAAGTTAGGTTCAAACTCAGAAACTAATACTCCTTTCTTCAGCGTAAAATGAATGTTAGCGATGAATGTTTGCTGGCAATGAAGAAAACAGGAACTTGATGTTTTTTTTATACAGATACTTAGCTGAGCACAGATCATTGGGGCAAAGGATCATTGTGTTTTCCCACACTGTCCTCCACTTTTCCTGGTTTTCGATTGCATGCAGAGGAATTGGAGACAATAAATATGATAGTCATGGATATATCCAATAGGATACTTAGGAGAAAACTCTTTACACAGAGAGTATGGAGCTCACTGCAAAAAGGTGGGGGTAGGCAAGTAGCCTAGATGAACCTACAGGAGAGTGCTGTCACTACATAAAGAAACAGAATGGAAGGATATGCTGTCAGATTTAAATAAAAAGAGATGACAGAAGGTTTACATGGAGAAGAAATGCTGGCATGAACTTGCTGTGCTGAATAACATGTTTGTGTACAGTATGTGCTAAGTAACTTTATGCATTAAAGGATAAAGTTTACTCTCCTGCATCAGAGAAGAGAGTGAGTGAAGCTGTGGAAATGAACTGGCTCCATTTTCTGCTAGACTGCAATTTGAACAGCGATATTAAATCTGGCAATCCCAGGTTAAAACAGCGAGCTCCACAGGTCTAGCAGCTGGAAGCGTTAACTTTGTTCCAGCCTCAAGTGAGGCGCCGCAACTGTCCACAAACTGCCTATTCCTCCAATTGTCCATCGCCACACATCGTTTTCCTACCAAAGGCACCTATGACCTTGGCCAATCTTTGCAGCTGTAGAATGTCCACTCGAAACATCACTGTGAGACTAAACGGAGAAGAATCTCAGTAAAACAGCATTCCAATTCATTAAGTCCTGCTTTTAGCCCAACTCTAAGCTTTAATAAGGAATATATCTGATTGTCACATTGGTTAGGAGTTGCAAAAGAATATGATATAAACTTACGCAATATTTCTCCAACAAACTAGGGAGTTTGCAAACTTTTTTTTCCAGAAATGACACGTCCTCTTCTGGCCCTTGTACGGAGTAAGCCACAGTATAGCCTGTGCATCAGAGGGAACAGAGGGACGGAACTGTCTACTCCTGTTCTATGGTTTTGCTATTCATCAAATACTGAGTGCACATTTACATTGCTGGCTGTTGTGTTGAGATTCATTCCATTTCTTGAAGTATTCAGGTGGAATTCTCACCTCATATTCCACTGTGACTTCACTGAAGGCCACCATCAGCGTCAGCAATCATTTACATTTACAGCATGTCTGTCGGTTTAGCCCTTTTTAATGGCATTTCGCAGGAGCATTGCAAAATCAAATCTGATCCTGAACTATGTCAGGTGATGTTGAACCAAACAGAGGACATGGGTTTTAAAGGCCATCTTAAAAGATAAGATTGAGTTAGAGAGGTGGGAAAATGGTGTATGTACAAGAATGAAAGGGCTGTGATATGAAGCTTATAAAGAAGATGCTGACTTTGGCTTAGCTCAGTCCACTGGATAGCTGGTTTGCAAAGGATTGTGAAGCTAACAGCATGGGTTCAATTCCAAGTTGGGCTGAGGTTACAATGAAGGACTCTCCTTCTCAACCTCTCCCATCTCCTGAGGTGTGGTGCCCCTCAGTCGTCTCTCTCTAAGAGAGAACAGCCCTATGGTCTAGTGAGATTATTGTGACTCACAATCACACATCAAGTGGGGAATGAGACCAGCTAGATTTCCCTTTGTAGGGTAAGCTGAAAGGTGGTGCTAAGTAACTGGCAGTAGGCAATAATAGATCCTGCTTGAGACAAGTGAAGAAATGTTGGCTGTCATCTCACCACCCATAGGAGCACTCTCCTTCAGCAAATCTCTAGCGGAGATAGCTTTTTTCCCACAAAGTTGGGGATATATGGTAAGTTTAGAATCCATGGAAATGTCATAGATCCCATTTAGCTTGTGGGCATTGTTGACTATCCTCATCCTTGTCTGGATTACAACAGACTCCATGGGCAGAATAAAAATTCAAAGACGTTTCCCTGGCTCATGTTGACGCTGTTAACTATCAGTCCGCGTCACAGCACTGTTGCCATTGGTAAGTGAGGTTTCGGTCATGTTTTTACCTGTATTACCTATGACTGTTGGCATCTACGTAATCACAGTTGGATACCTTTCTTCAATGATCCTATCGACGTGCTTCTGGAATAGGCAGATTGAACATTAACCATCAAAAACAGCGCTGTCAAAATAACACCCTAATTATGGCGAGCTCCTGGGATTCTTCTGCGATATGGACAGACCAGGAGACATGTTTAGTATCTAACTTGGAACAGGGCCTTGCTCCAGAAGATTTGGGATTTAATTTGTCCATCGTCATTTTATGTGGACACCTATTAAGTGAAAACTGGAGGCACCTTGGATTTAGGAGTACTCTTATGGCACCATTTTTCCTGCGATCGATCTGTATGCTGGTGGACACTGTAATTTATCCCATTTTGTTCCAGCTCGTTCAGTTCTGCACAGACCTCCTCCCGAATGCTTCATTTCCTTGGAGTCTCAGTCAATGCTATTTCAGAAGATAGAAACCAAAAGAACTGCGGATGCTGTAAATCAGGAACAAAAACAAAGTTGCTGGAAAGGCTCAGCAGGTCCGGCAGCATCTGTGAAGGAGAAAACAGAGTTAACGTTTCGGGTCCGGTGACCCTTCCTCAGAACTGATTGTGGCCGGGAAAACATCAGTTTATATGCAGAAAATAGGGAGGTGGGCGGGTAGGAAGTGAACAATAGGATAGAGCAGAAAAAGAGAGAAACACAGTTGGACAGACAAAGGAGTTGCTAACGATTAGGCTGGAAGGGTGAATAGTTGTAAATGGGGACTGTTAGTGACTAACAACAGGGCGTGTGTAGTGGTAACAAGGCTGGTGGGGTGCCCAGGTTTCCCCAGCTCCGTTGTCGACATGGCCCTCAACCAGGTCCGACCCATCTCCCGCACTTCTGCCCTCACCGCTTCTCTTCCCTCCCGCAACAGCGACAGGGTTCCCCTTATCCTCACCTACCATCCCACTAGCATCCACATGCAGAAGATCATCAGATGCCATTTCCGCCACTTCCAGCAAGATGCCACCACCAGACACATATGCCCCTCCCCTCCCTTGTCCGCCTTCCGCAGGGACCATTCTCTCCGGGACACCCTGGTCCACACTTCTTTCACTCCCAGCACCTCTCCACAGCCCTACGGCTCCTTCCCCTGTAACCGGCGAAGGTGCAACACCTGCCCATTTATCTCCTCCCTCCCCAGTATCCAAGGGCCCAAACATACCTTCCAGGTGAAGCAACACTTCACCTTCACTTCCCAGAATCTAGTCTACTGCATTCGCTGCTCACAATGTGGTCTCCTCTACATTGGGGAAATGAAGCGTAGACTTGGAGACGGCTTTGTAGAACATCTACGTTGTACTCACAAAAAAGACCCTGAGCTACCCATTGCCTGCCACTTCAATGCACCACCCTGCTCCCTCGCCAAAATCTCTGTCTCTGGCTTGCTACAGTGTTCCAGTGAAGCCCGACGCAAGCTGGAGGAACAACACCTCATTTTCCGCTTGGACACCCTACAGCCCTCCGGACTCAATATTGAGTTCAATAATTTTAGGGCCTAAACTCTCCCATGTCCCAGCCCCCCTCCCCACACACCAGGCCTTGTTACCACATAGCCTGCCACTACACACCCCCTGTTGTTAGCTACTAACAGTCCCCATTTACAAGTATTCACCCCCCCAGCCTGACCGTTAGCAACTCCTTTTCTGTCCAACTGTGTTTCTCCCTCTTTGGGCTCTATCCTATCGTTTACTCCCTATCCCACCCACCTCTCTATTTTCTGCATATAAACTGAAGTTTTCCCAGCCACCATCAGTTCTGAGGAAGGGCCACCGGACCCGAAACATTAACTCTGTTTTTACCGTCACTGAAGCTGCCAGACCATAAGACCATAAGACCATAAGACATAGGAGTGGAAGTAAGGCCATTCGGCCCATCGAGTCCACTCCACCATTTAATCATGGCTGATGGGCATTTCAACTCCACTTACCTGCACTCTCCCCGTAGCCCTTGATTCCTTGCGAGATCAAGAATTTATCAGTCTCTGCCTTGATGGCTGCAATCTCTGGCTCAGCAGCCAGACCTGCTGAGCTTTTCCAGCAGCTTTGGTTTTGTTCCTATTACAGAAGATGCTTGATGCCTTGTAACTAATAAAAAAAACCTATCAATCTCAGTCCTGACCATCTGAATTACATCAGCCTTTAGGAAGTAAAGAGAGCTGGACATCTACCAAGTAAAACGAAAATACTCCAGACACTGGAAATCTGGAATGTAGGAAATGCTGGAAAAACTCAGCGGGTCTGGCAACACCTGTGACGAGGAAAACATAGTTAACATTCTAGGTCCCATATGAATCTTCTTCAAGTCACGAATATCCACCAAGATTTCTATATCTAGATTCAATTCCTTAATTTGGACGAAGAGCCACTAGGCCCAAAATGTTAACTCTGCTTTCTCCCCACACATGCTACAAGGCTTGCTGAGTTTCGCCAGCAGTTTCTGTTTCTGTGTCTTTTTAATTCCTTCATAGCCTATCTCTAAGTTTTGAGGTAATCTGAGGCCAGTGAAGATGCAGAACAAAGACGTCTCAGTTTCAGTTTCCTCTCCAAAAGCACAATCTGATTCTGTTTCAGATCTTGGAACTGCAAGCGAAGTGCATTGATGCACTCACAGCGTTAGGTCAGGTCTGTGATCCCACTCATATGGAAGCATTACATTCACGCAATCCTGCTATAAAATGACAGGCTGACTAAGCAGATGCAGTTCAGTGAGACATCAGTTTGATACAAGACTATCAATAATGCCATAATGCTGGTAGGTGCTGTTGTAAATCTACAATTAGGCAATGTTGTTAAATCCAGACAGGAAGGGCAAGACGATCAGTTTGCAACATGGAGTGTGTAACCTTGCCGGAATACGCTGACTGTGAAGTTGCTTAAAGCCACAATGGATCTAAGTCAGTTTTTGCTTCAATGGTGTCTCATTTAAGAACTGTCAAAACAATCTAAACTTCGGAGCTACAGAGACAGATGTATGTCCTGGCAACAATAAGGACTGCAGATGCCGGACGCCAGAGTCTATAGGTGCAACGCTGGAAAAGCACAGCAGGTCAGACAGCATCCGAGGAGCAGGAAAGTCAACGTTTCAGGCTTGGTTGGATTGCAGTCAGGAAACCTCAGAAACCATAAGAAGGAATAAGTGTTGATATTCAAGAGTTTGTGACTGCTCTAAAGTTTCGATTTCTTTTGAATAGTTATCAATCCCAGTCCGGTTCAGACCTCTAACCCATGTGTTTGACTGTGTCCCCCAGCCTAACCCACCACAGAGTGCAGGATTGCTCAAGTTACCTCAGTTCAACTTTTTTGAACCTCATGACGAGGAGCATTGCTCTAATTAGATAAGTAGTGGCAGGTTAGTGGGGAATAAGAAAGTGAAACATGCTTCTATATGGAGTTATTTAGGGGAAAGCTAGGTAACCACATGAGAGAGAAAGGTTGAGTAGGACCCAGAGTCCCTACAGTGTGGAAACAGGCCATTTGGCCCAACTAGTCCACACTGCCCCTCCAAACAGCACCCCACCCAGACCCATTCTCCTACCCCTGCATTTCCCATGTCTAACCCACCTAGCCTACACATCCTTGAACACTAAATTGGGCAATTTAGCACGGCCAAACCATCTAGCCTGCACACCTTTGGGCTGTGGGAGGAAACCTACGCAGACACAGGGAGAACATGCAAACTCCACACAAACAGTTGCCCGAGGGTGGAATCGAACCCAGGCCCCTGGCGCTGTGAGGCAGCAATGCTAACCACTGAGCCACCTAATTACTGAAGTCAGGAGATGTTTCATGTAGAGTTTAAAAGACATTCTGAACCAGTTGGACCCAAAGATTTCTAAGTTCTAACGTCAGGACGCGGTCTGTCTGCACATTTGCTCTGGATTAACAGGGACATTTTCTCTGTCTGTTGCAATGGTAACCACACTCCAAAAACATGCAATTGCCCTGTCAGGCATTTTGCAACACTGCTGTCTTTTCTTCGGGGCTTGGTGGGAGAAGGTAACAGGGTAAAGTATATGTTTACAGTGCAGGGGGAGAGATGTTGGCAGACACTTTTCATGGTATGGCATGTCATCGCAGGGACTTCCATAACCAGGTCATTTTCTAACAGCCCCGTGGTCAATCATGAACATTTTTACAATCTTAATTCTCAGGAATGTGAACATCACTGCCAAGACCAGCATTCATCACTCATCACTGGTTGCTCTAGAGAAGGTGGCAGAAGGTAGAGAAGAATTTGGCAGCACGGTGTTTAGCACTGCTGCCTCACAGCCCTAGGGTCCTGGGTTCCATCCCAGCCTCAGGTGACTCTCTGTGTGGAGTTTGCATGTTCTCCCTGTGTCTGCGTGGGTTTCCTCCCATAGTCCAAAGATGTGCAGGCTAGGTGGATTGGCCATGCTAAATCACCCGTAGTGTTCAGGGAGGTGTAGATTAGGTGGGTGGGATGCTCTGAGGGTCAGTGTGGACTTGTTGAGCCAAAAGGCCTGTTTCCACACTGTATGGATTATATGAGAAAGGTGTAAATAAGGCTTCCTGGGTCACTTCAGAAAGCAATTAATTGTCACTCACATTGCTATGGAGCTGGGTAAGGACAACAGTTTTCCTTCACTAAAATGACATTGGTTAAACATAAGAAATAGGAGCAGGAGTAAGCTATCAGGCCCTTCGAACCTGCTCCAACATTCAATAAGATCATGGCTGATCTTTTCGTGGACTCAGCTCCATTTATCTGCCTGCTCACCATAACCCTTGATTCGTTCACTGTTCAAAAAATCTTTCACTGCCTTAAAAAAGTTCACAAAGGAAGCCTCAACTGCTTCACTGGGCAGGGAATTCCACAGAATCACAACAACCTGGGGTGAAAAAGTTCCTCCCCAGACAGCTGGGTTTTTAATGACCATCGGTCTTCCTACCGATGCAGCATTTCAGTCAAAATTAAATCCAAATTTTCAAGTTGCTATTGTTAAAGACCTCCTATCAGCTGTAGAGACTAGTCAAACATACCCAGTGATGATCATGACAGGAATATTAATGTTGCTTGCACACACTCAGCCCTGGTAACATCCAATACTGAAGCACTGTCTGGAACTAGTTCAAGATCCTGCAGACTGAACTCATACTTCGGCTCATAGAATACCTACGGTGTGGGAACTGGCCACACCGCCCCTCCGAAGAGCATCCCACCAAGACCCATTCCCCTAATTTCCCATGTCTAACCCACCTAATCTAAACATCCCAGGACACTATCTGCAATTTGGCACGGCCAATCCACCCTAACCTGCGCATGTTTGGATTGTGGGAGGAAACTGGAGCACCTGGAGGAAACCCATGCAGACGTGGGGAGAATGTGCAAACTCCATGCAGACCCGAGGGTGGAATCAAACCCAGGTCCCTGGATTTACAAATAATGATAAATGATTGGAAGGTCCGTCTTGCCAACGTTGCCTGAAGGATGAATACGGACCGAAGATGTTGATCAAATATTGACTCAAGGGTCAGACGTAAGATGCAGTGGACCCAAAAAAATAAAGAAGCAGAGAATTAAATGGCTGGGAGGGATCGCTTGTCTGTCAGATAGAGGTTTCAGGGCCGAAATCTTTCATAGTGGGTAATTCCAAATTGTTTTCAGGTTTAAACTCGTGGGCTGGGTAAAAGAAAGCAATTAACCAGTCACTGAAAGGTTGGATCTAATTACCTTTATAATCACTCTTCATTTTCCAAATAGTTTGGAGGCATATACACACACATGCCATTAGAAGCCACGTTCACATTATCTCATCGTCTCTGTTCCTTCGCAAGGAATCTGTGTTGACAGGAGGCTCATATAATCACTACAGTATGGAAGCAGGCCATTTGGCTCATCAAGTCCACACTGATCCTCAGAAGAGCATCCCACCCAGAGCCACCCTCCTACCCTATCCTTATAACCCTGCATTTCCCATGGTTAATCCACCTAGTCTGCACAACCCTGGATGCTATGGAAAATATGGCATGGCCAATCCAACTAACCTGCACACCTCTTGGGGAGGAAACAGGAGCACCCAGAGGAAACCCATGCAGGCACGGGGGAAGAACGTGCAAACTCCACACAGAGAGTTTCCCGAGGGTGGAATCGAACCAGGGTTCCCAGTGCTGTGAGGCAGCAGTGCTGATGTAGAGAGTTCTTGACACCAGTGCAGCTAAAACAGAGCCAGCTCTTAGAGTGAGCAGAACCTCTGACACTCCTGTTTATAGCTGTCAGCCAGGGCTCCCTGATTGAACCAGATTGACAGCACCAATCAGGGAACTCAAATTCTATGAGGTCCACCTGGTTGACCTCATTGTAATCACTACACCTTGCATCCAGTCTGTCCAGCCTTGTTAAAATGTTATACGTTTCAATGAGATATCTGTCAATCTGCAGCAAATACAGGTTCTGTAGGCTCAGTTTCTCCTCATTTGACAAACCTGTCACTCCAGGAATCAGTCTGGTGAACCTCCGCTGTACTCTTTCTGTGGCAAGTATTTTTCTTTTCTAGGTATGAGAATGAAAGTATTATACAGTACTCCAGCAGCGTTCTCTGTCAGGCCCTGTGCAGCTGTATTAAGACTTCCTTGCTCCTGTACACAAACCATTTTGCCATGAAGGCCAATTTACCAATTTACAAGCTTGCTTTCAGTGACCAATATTCAAGGGCACCCATCCTTTTGTATGTTAACATCTTCCAATCTATCAGCATCAAAATAATACTCGGTATCTCGTTACTGAAGTGGGCAACTTCACTTTTCTCCGCGTTATATTACACCTACCGGGCATTCGGTCACAAATGTTCTCCAGATCTCACCATCTCTCCTAGCTTCGTTTCATCAGCAAACTTTGAAAATCTGCATCTTACAAGGTTGGTACCTCTGAGAGTGTAGCACTCCCTCAGTACTGCCCTAGACTGTCTTTGTCTTAGATTTTTGCACTCACATCCCCGGGTTGAGACTCAACTGTTGATACATGAGGTTCAAGGAAACCTACTACCACCTTCTCAAGGCTACAAAGGAATATCAATAAAGACTGAGATAACAAAGTGTGGACCTGGATGAACACAGCAGGCCAGGCAGCATCAGAGGAGCAGGAAAGCTGATGTTTCGGGTCTGGACCCTTCTTCAGAAATGGGGGAGGGGAAGGGGGCTCTGAAATAAATAGAGAGGGGGAGGCGATGATAGAAGGTGGATAGTGGAGCAGATAGGTAGAGAGAAGATGGATCGGTCAAGGAGGCGGGGATGAAGCCAGTACAGGTGAGTGTAGGTAGGGAGATGGGATAGGAGTTGGTTAATTGAGGGAAGACGGATAGGTCAAGAAAGCGGAGATGAGGCTAGTAGGTAGGAAGTGGGAGTGAGGGTTGGTCAGTGAAGAGACAGGAGCAGATAGGTGGGAGAAAAGACGGGCAGGTCAAGGAGGCGGGGATGAGTTGGGCTGGTTTTGGGGTGAGTTCGGTGGGTGGGGAGATTTTGAAGCTTGTAAAGTCTACATTGAGACCATTGGGCAGCAGGCCTCCCAGGCAGAATATGAGGTATCTCAATGATACCACCGCATCCTTTGGATGGTATTTTCTTTTTTGAGATAAAAACAGGCCAAAATTTGCAAAAGGGAAAATCTAAAGTACTAAAGTAAGAAACCCTTGCAGAGGTTCTTTGTACGAATCATCTTCCAGGTAATCATTACATAACTGCAGCCTCCTTTCCAACTCAGGATCCTTTGTGTCCATTTGCACATTATTAACAGCTATTTGACAGGTACAGAGAATGTTAGCCTCCATCTCTGCGTGAAAACAATGTGGAGGAAGTTATTCTCCTGTTGTATGGAGCCTAGGTCGGAAATACAGGCACAGGAAGGATGTGTAGGCCTTGGAGTGAGTGGAATACACATTCTTCAATCACTGAGAGGTTTAAAGGTTAAACTGTTGAAGACCATTAACAAGGAATGCTTTCCCTTGAGGTGAGAAGGGTGATATAATTATGTTTTTGAAAAATTAAAGGATTCGATAGGCGTCAACCCAGAGAAACAATTTCCTCTTGTCGTGAAGCACACCAAGAGGGGTGGCTGGGTGAATGAAATTGGGAAGCATGTGATCAGAAACAGCTTAGTGGAATTTTAGAATTCATCTCCCCAAATGACTGTGGATGCTGCTTGTGTGTGTGTGGGTAAAGTGATATTTCGTCAACTTGGATTGACAGGCATTTTATTTGGTAAGGATATGAAGGAGCGATTGTGGGCACAAAGTATTGATCAGCCTTGATTGGATTGAGGGCTAGAATTAAACTGAAGGGCTGAATAGACCACTCCTTAAACTCTTAGAATGTTCTTTCAGATTACTTTTGATTTTCCACTTTTCTACATTCCGTACATTTCTCCTAACTTACTTTTGTCTTATTGTCGGGTCAAGCTTTAGTTTTTCCTCTCATACAGATTTTTAAGATTCAGTCTTCAATGTTCAAGCATCTTGTTATCTCTCCAAACTCTCCTCAACATCATAAGCAAATCTCCTTGTGAGGTATCAGGCCCAGTCATGGTCATTTCCAGCTTGTACAGTCCCATTTAGCCCAGATCTGGTCCGAATTCCTCAGAAATCTGATGCCTTCCCTTCTACACCAATTGTCCACACACATTCAATCAATCAGTTCTCCCGTTCTTACCTTCTTTAGAGTCATAGAGTCGTACAGCACAGAAACAGACCCTTTAATCCAACTCAGCCATGTCAACCAGATACGCTAAATTAATCTAATGCTTACCCCCACCCTTCCTATTCATGTACCCATCCAGGTTCCTTTTTAATGTTGTAATTCTACCAGCCTCCACCACTTCCTCTAGCAGCTCATTCCATACACACACCACCCTCTGCATGAAAAAGTTGCCCCTCAGTTCCCTTTTGAATCTTTCCCCTCTCACCTTGAACCTACGCCGTCTACTATCCTGTGGAAAAGATCTTGGCTATTCACCCTATCCATGCCCTCATGATTTATTAAATTTCTATAAGGTCACCCTCAGCCTCTGACACTCCAGGGAAAATAGCCCCAGTCTATTCAGCCTCTCCCTTTGGCTCAAACCCTCCAACCCTGGCAACATCCTTGTAAATCTTCTCTGAACCCTTTCATGTTTCACAACGTCCTTCCTATAGCAGGGAGACCAGAACTGAACACAGCATTCCAAAAGTGGCCTAACCAATGTCCTGTACAGTGGCAACATGACCTCCCAACTCCTATACTCAAGGCAGTGACCAATAAAGGCAAGTGTGCTAAACGCCTTCTTCACGACCCTGTCTGCCTGTGACTCCACTTTTAAGGAACTATGCACCTACACCCCAAGGTCTCTTTATTCGACAACACTCCCCAGGATACTACCATATCGTACGTAAGTCCTGTCCTGATTTAGTGCACGGTACTTGGGGCAATCCTGAAATTATTGTTCTTGACGTCATAGAGTCATGGAGTTTTTTTACAATGTGAAAACACCAGTCATCAAGCAGCTACCCATTCTAATCCCATTTTCAATACTTGGCCTTTGCATTGTGGGTCTACCCACAGCACATGGACGGCTGCGGTTCAAGAAGGCAGCTCCCCACCACCTTCTCAAGGGGCAACTAGGGACAGGCAATAAATGCTGGGCCCAGTCAGTGTCATCCACATCCCACGACCAAGTAAACTCTAAAGTGAACATTCAGCTACTTGTGAACAGCAAACTGTTCTGTTCTCTTTTTTTTATGAAGTGAGTTTCTTTTCAAATGAACACTCGGGCACAATAATTCCCATGCAGGTGAGAATAGATGTTGATTAAACAAGAATTGATACATGTCCCAACAGTTAACGTGCATGCATGAGGAGCAGTTTGCATGCAAGCATTTTCTGCCAAGTCTAGGCTGAAAATACTTCAAATTCTGATGTTTATCAAAGTCCTCGATGTGAACCATTACTACTTGACGGTTATTGTAGATTTGCAATCAGTAGCTCTTCATCTGGTGTACAAAGAGACAAGGCATAGGTACTTGCTCAGCACTAAGCCATAAAGTGACAGAGAGGCAGATTAACACTGTCACTTGGGAGGTAATGGTGGTTGGAAGTTGTGTGTGCTTAAAAGAAAATGGAATGGGGTTTAGGCAGGGAGAGGGGTGGAGTTTTGACAGAAAGAACGTGAGGCAGAAGGATAACTCCCATCAGGGAGTTCTGCATCAGAATTGCAAAGTTTTTAGGACAGGGCGTTGCTTTTGTTTTTCAACTTCCCTTCCTAATCCTAAACAGAAATTCAAAATTTTGCCAAAAAGTATCAAACGTAAGCCTGAACTCTCACCGAGCTAGAGGTGCCACCTCATCTTGTCCAAAACGATACTGGAGACAGGATCCCAGAAGCCCCAGCTGCAAATATAGCGCCAGGAAGTTGGGGGGAGATGGCGATGGGAGGGAGTATGGACAGGAGCAACATGGGCAAGTGGGGAGGTGTCCCTATGGGAGTGAGTAGGGACCAAGCAGAGATAGTGGTGTTGGAAGATTGTGGTGAGTGACAGCAAATGAGGGAAGGCAGGCAATGGTGAGGGTGGTAGAGCAGGAGCCTTGGTGAGAGGTGGGCAAAGTGGCAAAGTCTGAGTGAGTATAGGGCACTGGAGACAAGCCCCTGGTGAACTGGAGAAGAAAGCTGACCTTTAACCTACAGCCCTGGGCATTCCTCCAGACGGTTAAGACTGCCTTAGCCCAGCTGGCAACCTCAGCTCAGGCTGGTACAATCTGATGTCATGGCCTCCAGTGCTGGTCCTGCTGTTGTACCATCCTGTCAGCAGGTTCTATAGGCCCCTCTGCACACAGCAGGTCATAATATCTGGGACAAATGCTAGGAACTGGGCAGGGCAGCTGCAGACCGGCACCGCACTTCTGGTTGTACAATGGCTTTTGAAGCTGCCCTGGGTGCAATGAATGCCCATCAAGGGGCAGCTACCTGCCAAATGGCCAGTTGTTTCAGAAAATCCACACGGTACGATTGGGTAGAAATTGGTTATCAAAGTTGCCATGGGGGAGAGTAAGTATTGAATGAGATGAGCCTGATAAGATATGGTGAGAAGTCCCCTGAGGTGAAAAATCCTCTAAAAAACTGAGACAGAATCAAAAAAAATGGAAGACTCAGCCCAATGTTTCCATTTGGGGCTTGTGAGGTAATTTTCTGCTGACGTACAGTTGGTCTGTTCACTTTTCTTCCCAAATATCTTCATCTTTCTCAATACTGAGCTGACCTGGCCACCTGGGACAAGTGTTTGACACACTTGTATATTTTTCAATTCATGGGTTTTGGGCTGGGCGAGCATTTATTACCCTATTTCTGGTTGCCCTGTAGAAGGTGGCGGTGAACCATGTTCTTGAACTGCTGCAATCCATTTGTTGGAGACGGTCACACATTGCCCTTAGGGAGGGATATTCCAGGACTTTAACCCAGCGACAGTGAAGGAATGTCAATGTAGTTCCAAGTCAGGATGTTGAGTGACTTAAATGGGGAGCATGCAGGTGGTGTTCCTATGTATCTGCTGCCCTTGTCCTTCTAGCTGGAGTGGTGGTGGGTTTGAAGGATACAGTCTGAGGATCTTTGGTGAATTTTTGAAGTCCATCTTGTCGATGAACTGCAGCTACTGAGCGACAGTGCTGGAGGGAGTGAAGGCTTGTGGATCAATCAAGTGGGCTGCTTTGCCCTGGATGGCGTCAAGCTTCTGGAGTGTTGTTGAAGGTGCACCCATCCAGGCATGCGGGGAGTATTCCATCACACTCCTGACTTGGGCCTTGTAGATAGTGGACAGGCCTTCAGGAGTCAGGAGATGAGTGATTCATAGCAGTATTCCTAGCTTCTGACACTGTTCCTGTAATCACTGTATTTATGTGGTGAATCTGGTTGAGTTTTTGGTCAATGGTAATCCTCAGGATGTTGATGGTAGGGAATTCACTGATGGTACACTGTTGAACATTCCTCAATGTTCTACATGGTGACCTTATGTCTTCTCCTCAGAAAGTCAGCTCATTTACCCACACCAACAGTAACAGCTCAAACAACCATGTTCACCTTTATGGTTCTAGTTCACATAGAGAGTCAGGATCTGCTGGTGTTCTACCTGCAGAATCATAGAATCTTCATAGTGTGGAAACAGGCCATTTTGCTCATCAAATCCACACTAATCCTCCAAAGAGCATCTCACCCTGCGTTTCCAAAGGCTAGCCACCCTAGCCTGCACATCCCTGAACACTAAGGAGCAATTTCACACAGATAATCCACCTCAGCCGTACATCTTTGGCCTGTGGGAGGAAACCAGAGCACCCGGAGGAAACCCAGGGAGAACGTGCGAACTCCACACAGGCAGTGGCCCAAGGCTGGAATTGAAACTGGGCCTCTGGCGCTGTGAGGCAGCAGTGCTAAACACTGAGCCACCGTGCCACCCCAGTACTACAGGGATAGCTGCTAGTTCAGCCCGAGGTGAAGCACTGAAGTGCAGAAACGTCCTGTAAGTGGATTAGTGATGTGCCACGAGGGTTTTATCATGACTGGTACATGAGATGCCAATGATCATTGACACTGGTGTGGGTATGGCAAGCCCTGAGACAGTGATTGCCTGCATTTGAACGTGGAGATCATTCAGAACGGGCAATGAGATGAATTTGCCAGGCCCCAGTCCTCGGCTCCATGTCAAGTTTTCCCAACATCCAACTTGTTTGGCCAATTTTGGCCGAATATTAAAGAGGCAATTCATGACATTAACGAGAAGTTTAACCAAGTGTTCATCTCCATCAGCTGGCATCTTGCCAATGCCCGGCAAGAATTTCACCACACGGCTTATGAAAAGTAGAAAATCTGACGTGAGGTGACCGTGACGTCGAGATAGGCCTCGCCGGCATTCCCTTCCTGATTCTGCTACAAATGTTACCATGGCCAACGTCACTCAGATCCCAACTGAATTGCAGACATCATTGGAATAAAGCAGAGCCTCTCCCCAAACGGAGATTCAGGAATCGGAAGCGGGGATGTGAGCCGGAATCTTGGGATCACGAGTTCTGAAGCGGAAATGACTGTCTCTCCCTCTCCCTCCGCCCCATGTTTCTATAGGTCCGCTCCTGTTGATGGGTCATGATACTTTGGGGGTCTCAATGGGAAAAACGTTGGGGAAGAGTTGCTATAAGGGGAGAAATTTTAAATCTGTAGCTTTAATTAGGGCTCAGAGATCATAGAATCTCTACAGTGTGGAGAGTTTGGCCCAACTAGTCCACACCGACCCTCAGAGCATCCCACCCAGACCCATCCCCCTATAACCTACCTAATCTACACATCCCTGAACACTACGGGCAATTTAGCATGGCCTATCCACCTAGCCTGCACATCTTTGGACTGTGTTGCCCCTTATGTCTTTTTAAAATCTTTCTCCTCTCACCTTAAAAATGTGCGCCCTAGTCTTAAATGTCCCCACTCTAGGGAAAAGACACCAGCCACTCACAATATCTATAGTCCTCATGATTTTATAAATATCCAAAAGGTCACCTCTCAAACTCCTACGCTCCATCTAGTCACACCATTACAAAGAACCTTTAGGGTCTCAAAGCTCCTTCAGATCTTAGTGACTATTGCTCTGCGTTAGGAGGACTATGGGCTTAAAGCTCACTACAATGGCTTGAGCACAGTATCCAGGCTGGCTCTGGGCTTGCAGCCATGTTAGTGGCACTGTTAAGGGATAAATATTTGTCAGTTGTCTGAGAGACTGGGGTAAGCTGGACTTTTCAGACATGGAAGGATCCTAGGGAGAATTGATTTTATTGAAGATCAAAAAATTGCAATGCAAAGTAAGAACAGAACATGCCAGAGAAACTCAGCAGGCCTGGCAGCATCAGCGGAGAGAGAAATATTATCTGTTTCTCTCTCCACACACCTGCTGAGTTTCTCCAGCAATTTTTGTTTATCTTCCAGATCGTAGCATTCACAGTGTTTACTTTCAATTTAATACAAAGCAACGTTTTCGGTTGTGACACCTTGTGAAGAGTACAGTGACATTAGAGGGAGTTCAGTGTTAGATTTGTAGAATGACACATGAATTATAAGTCTTGACTTGTGAACAAAGAAACTAGAGTAGTACTAGCTAGGATTCAGGAGGTCAAAAGGGACTGTGGGGGTGTTATGATAGAATTTTTCAAAATATTGAGGGAAGCAGACAGGATAAATAGAAAGAAGTTATTTCAATTGATTGGTGAGTCCAGGACAAGAGGACTCGGCTGAAAATAGTGAACATTTCCAAACACGAGGTGGTAGAAGTTTTGGAACTTTCGTCATTCAACTGCAGATCATTTGTTCACTTCCAGTCTGAGGGAGATTGGAGATAATAGGTACTGCAGATGCTGGAGAATCCAAGATAACAAGGTGTGGAGCTGGATGAACACAGCAGGCCAAGCAGCATCAGAGGAGCAGGAAAGCTTGACGTTTCGGGCCTAGACCCTTCATCAGAAATGGGGGAGGGGAAGAGGGTTCTGAAATAAATAGGGAGACGGGGGAGGCGGATAGAGGATGGATAGAGGAGAGGATAGGCGGAGAGGAGGCAGACAGGTCAAAGAGGCGGGGATGGAGCCAGTAAAGGTGAGTGTAGGTGGGGGGGTAGGGAGAAGATAGGTCAGTCCAGGGAGAATGGACACAGATTCTCCAGCATCTGCAGTTCCTACTATATTTAAAATACAGCTTCCAGCTAAACTTTTAACACTGAGACGCAGATTCAAAATAATGCGTGAAAAATGTAGGATTAAGAGGAAGCTTTTCTAAGCATTGCTGGACAGCTGACCTAATACAAAATTACAGAGGAAGCCGAGTCATGAAATGTTTATTTATCATAGCAAGTGTTCAAGATGGTGTCTTCCTTTCCTTATTCAAAGCAACACATTTCTTTTCCTTATTAGTGTTGGTTTGATAGTAACAATGCCCGATTATCTCCGAAGGAATTTGTCCAAGCCTAAGAGTCTGGATTTGCTGCCGTCCAGGACAAAGTGGCCATTTCCTTTCATTGAGAAAGTTTCAGCTGATGATGTCACTATTACCCCACCTTGAAAAGTCTGACGCCAGTGTGGTCCCAGTCTTTAAAGATGTTTGTCATGCCATTGTTAGAATGTGCATAGGGAGGGGAAAATAGACTTCTCCATCTAAATGGCTTTAGATGACTGAAAGGGGAGCTTTCAAACAAATCTCCTTCGTTTTAAAATTAAGGGGAGTCCATTTAAAACGGAGACGAGGAAACATGATTTTCTCACAGACAGAGTTGTGAGTCTTTGAAATTCCGTCCCTCAAAAGGATGCAGAATCTTTAAATACGTTTTAGGGCAAAGGTAAATGGGTTCTTCAGTGAAAACCAAAATAGCTGGTGAAATTCAGCGTGTCTGTGGAAAGAAAACAAAATCAGCATTTCGGATCCGGCAACTCAGAGTTTTGCTAGCAATTTCAGTTTCTGTCTCAGTTCTCCAGCGTTTGCAGCTGTAAGTTTTACTGTAGATAGGTTCTTGATTTAGGAAGGATATTATTAAGCTGGAGAGGGCTCAGCAAAGATTTATCAGGATGTTGCCAGGAATGGGGGATGTTGAATTATAAAAATAGGCTGGAAAGTCTAGAACTTGTTTCCCTGGAGCGTAGGAGGCTGAGAGGTGACCTTGTAGAGGTTTATAAAATCATCAGGAGTATAGATATTGTGAGTAGCAGGTGTCTTTTCCCTAGAGCGGGGACGGTTAAGACTGGGGGACACATTTTTAAGATGAGAGGAGAAGGATTTTTAAAAAGACATGAGGGGAAACATTTTTACACAGAGAGTGATTTGTGTGTGGAGTGAACTTCCAGAGGAAATGGTGGATGTGTGCACAGTTAAAAGACATTTGGAGGAGCACATGGATAAAGAAATGTTTGGAAAGTTACTACCAGTGCCACGTGCTAATAAGGCAAAGAATGGAAAGATTGGACAGATGAATACTTGGCTAAGGAACAGGTGCGAGGGGCAGGGCTTCAAGCTCTTGGGTCATTGGGACCTCTTTTGGGGCAGTGGTGGAGCAGCACAAGTGGGGTGGGTGGCATCTAAACTGGAGGAGAACCAATATCCTCACAGGGGAGTTTTGCCAATTCGAACTGGAGGAGAGTTTAAACTCGAGTGGCAGGGGGACTGGGACCCAGAGTAGCAGGTCAGGAGGTGGAGGGATTGAGGGGAAGGTAGATATTAAGATCAGTAAATCAGAAAGAAAAGACAGGCAAAGACAGGGAAATGAACACAATGGTACTAATGGGCTGAAGTATGTTTATTTAAACACGAAGAGTGTTGTAGGTAAAGCAGATGAGCTTACAGCCTGGATCAGAGCATGGGACTATGATGTTGTGGCCATTACAGAGACTTGGTTGAGAAAGAGACAGGACTGGCTGCACAATGTTCCAGGGTTTTGTTGTTTTAGATGAGATAGAGAGGAAGATAAAAATGGGGGAGGAGTTGCATTACTAATCAGGGAGAATGGCACATCTGCACACAGCAAGGACATGGTGGAGGCCTCATCCACTGAGGCAATATGGGTACAGCTTAAAAATAAGATGGGTGCAATTGCTCTGATAGGATTGTACTGTAGACCCCCAACAGCTATCGAGACACTGAGGAACATATATGTTGGCAGATTATGGAAAGGTGCAATTGAAACTGAGTTGTTATAGTGACATAACAAGGTGTAGAGCTGGATGAACGCAACGGGTCAAGCAGCATCAGAGGAGCAGGAAAGCTGCTGTTTCGGGCCTAGACCCTTCTTCAGAAAAAAGCATCCAGACCTGAAACGTCAGCTTTTCTGTTCCTCTGATGCAGCTTGGCCTGCTGTGTTCATCCAGCTCTACACCTTGTTATCTCAGATTCTCCAGTATCTGCAGTTCCTACTATCTCTGTAAGAGTTGTTATAGTGGGTAACTTTAACTTCCTCAATATCGACTGGGAATCCCTTATAGCCAGAGTCTTAGACAATTTTTTTTAAGTGCACCCAAGAGGGTTTCTTGAAATAGTATGTGGATAGTCAAACTAGAGGTAGGGCCATACTTTTATATTTGAGTAATGAACCTGGCGAGGTGACTGACATTTCAGTGGTTGTGGGGAGACCATTTTGGAAACAGTGATCACAAAATAAGTTTTAAGAGATACCAAAATGTGGAGCTGGAGGAACACAGCAGGCCAGGCAGCATTGGAGGAGCAGGAAAGTTGACATTTTGGGTCAGGACGCTCCTATGAACAAGGCACTAAATTGAGGGAGGGTAAATTACATCAGTATTAGGCAGGAGCAAGGGAGTGTTAATGGAGAGGAGCTATTATCGTGCAAATCCACATTTGACATGTGGGAATTGTTTAAAGACCTGCTGATGAGAGTGCAGAACCAGCATGTTCCAGAAAGAAGGAAGAACAAGGATGGCAAGGTATGGGACACTTGGATAATGAGGGAGGTTGTGAATTTAGTCAAAAGGCAAAAAGAAGCATATGTGAAGTTTAGAAAGCTAAAATCAGACCAGATCCATGAGGAATATATTGAAAGTAGGAAAAAACTCAGAGGGAATTAGGAGAGCGCGAAGGGGCCATGAAATAACTCTGGCAGGGTTAAAGAGAATCCCAGGGCATTCCATGCATACAGTAAAAACAAGAGGATAACTAGTGAGAAGGTACAACCACTCAAGGATAAAGGAGGAAACTTGTACTTGGAGGCAGAGAATGTGGGTCAGATCCTAAATGAGTACTTTGCATCGGTATTCACCCAAGAGAAGGGTATGGAGGATAGTGAGATTTGTGTGGAGCTTACTAATACGTCTGGGCATTTTGAGATCAAGAAAGAAGTGGTGTTGGGTCTCTTGAAGAGCATTAAGTTGGACAAGCCCACTGGGCCCGATGGCATCTTCCCCAGGTTATTAAGAAAGACAAGAGAGGAGATTGTTGGGGCCATGACAAAGACCTTTGTACCCTCACTAGCCGTTGGAGAGGTCTTGGAGGACTGGTGAGTAGCAAATGTTGTTCCTCTGTTCAAGAAGAAAAACGCGAAGGTAACCTCACTTGGTCTAGTGACAGAGTGGTCAATGGGAATCTTTTAGCTGCATTATATTTCCATTACATTAAAATCCTGGTATTCTCTCCCTAATACATTGTAGATCTATTTACAGCACATGGACTACACATGACTCAGTGGTTAGCATTACTGCCTCACAACTCCAGGGACCCGGTTTTGATTCCAGCCTTGGGGCTGGGGTTTGTGTCTGAGTGGAGTTTGCACATTCTCCCCGTGTCTGTATGGGTTTCCTCCTGGTGCTCCGGTTTTCTCCCACAGTCCAAATATGAGCACGTTAGGTGCATTAGCCATGCTAAATTGCCCCATTGTGTCCAAGAATGTCTAGGTTAGCTGCATTAGCCATGGGAAATGCAGGGTTACAGGGGTAGGGTAGGGGGATGTGTCTGGGTGGGATGCTCTTCAGAGGGTTGGTGTAGACTGAATGGGCCAAATGGACTGCTTCCACGCTGCTGCAGTTCAAGAAGGTAGCTCACCACCACCTTCTCAAGGGCAACTAGGGACGGGCAATAAAGACCTGACACTCAACAAGTTGAAACAATGGTAGGTAAGCATCAGAGATAAAAGGTACTGCAGATGCTGGAGAATCCGAGATAACAAGCATGGGGCTGGATGAACACAGCAGGTCAAGCAGCATCATAGGAGCAGGAAAACTTGACGTTTCAGGCCTAAGCATCAGTTGACAGTGTAGTGCAACATAGTGTATACAATGATGTGATTATTGAGTCAGGTCCTACTCCCAATGAAACAAGAAATGTGTGCTAAGTGCACATGCCATGATTAATATGCAGATACCAGCAGCTTCAGGAGAAGGAGGCATAAACTGGTAACTCTGAAGCCCTAGGACTCAGTGGCTGATTCATACTGCTTTGCTGTCTGCTTCTCACTGATGGTCTCTGGACCTCAGCAACTCACCGTTGTGTTAATTTTTTTTTTGTAGTTTAACAAGTTAAGTGGTCAGTCAGGTTCCTGTCAAATTTAGTCCTCACAATTCATCAAATAAGTTCTTTTTTAACCTACCAATCTCTCTGAAAAGACACAATTCAAAATATTTAAGTTTCACACATACCATCACAACTTCTTTAACAAGACAAAAGTTGTTTTCCCATCTCTTAATCCAGTCATTCTTTCTTTCACTTGATTTCTCTTTCTGAGCCTGATGTGACTCTAATTAAATTTGGCCTCCCTCTCCATTATTTCCCAGCTTCTTACCAAATTTCATTAGGTCAGGAGATAACCAATTGCATCTGGGGCAGGCGATGGCCTGGTGGCATTACTGCTGGACTGCTATTCCAGAGACCCAGATAATGTTCTGGGGACCCAGGTTCAAATCCTGCTGCAGCAGACAGTGGAATTTGAATTCAATAAGTATCTGGAATTTAGAATCTAATAATGACCATGAATTCATTGTCAATTGTCAACAAAAACCCATCTGGTTCACTAATGTCCTTTACGGAAGGAAACTGCCATCCTTACCTGGTCTGGCCTACATGTGACTCCAGACCCACAGAAATGTGGTTGACTTGTAACTGCTATATGGGCAATAAATGCTGCATGGCCAGCAATGCCCTCACCCTGTGAATGAATAAAGGAAGAAAAAATACACCCATTCACAACCTTCTTAGTCAGGGAAATGTTTGTCGTAATGTCACTGAATTAGCCATTTTGGTAACCCAGACCACTGCTCCGAAGTCTTGGGTTTAAATCCAACCACAGAAGCTCATGGAATTTAAATTCAAACTCTAAATCTAGAGTTGAAATGTATTCTCAGTAGTGGTGTCTATTGTCAATTTTCATAAAATCCCAACTGGGTCATTACTGTCATTTGGGGAAGAAATTCTGTTTTTCATAACTGGTTCTGGCCTACATGCGACTGCAGATCCACACCTGTGTGATTGACTCTTAATTGCCTTATGAAATGGCCCTAGCAACCAACTGAGACTTTCCCACCATCGTAAGGTCGGGAATGGGATGTCCGTTGATGATTGCACAATGTCCCGTGCCATTGTGACTCCACAGTACTGGGGCAGTCCAGGCCCAAAAGCAGTAAGACTTGGGCAGCGTTCAGAAAGCACATACAAGAGACATGTAACATACGTACAACACAAGTGCCACAAATATCTCCAGTCAGAGACAATCTAACTTTCATGGCTTGACATAATTATCACTGAATCCCCCACTTTGACATGTTGGGTTTACTATTGACTATCAATCTGAAGTGGACTCGCCATATTAATACAATGGGTACAAGAGCAGGTCAGTGATTAGGAATACTGTACCCAGTAACTCACCACCTGACTCCCCAAAGCCTCTCCACTATCTACAAGGGACAGGTCAGGAGTGTGATCAAATACTCCCCACTCCCTCCATGACCAACACTCAGTAGCAGCAGTGTGTACTATCTACAAGATGCACTGCAGGGATTCACCAAAGATCCTCAGACAGCACATTCCAAAGCCATTCTATCTAGAAGGACAAGAGCAGCAGATAGATAGGAACACCACCACCTGTAAGCTCCCCTCCAAACGCCTCGCCATTCCACCTTGGAAATATATTGCTGTTCCTTCACTGTTGCTGGCTCAAAACCTGGAATTCCCACCCTCAGAGCATTATAGGTCTACCTTCAATGCATGGACTACAGTGGTTCAAGAAGGCAGCTCACCACCACCTTCTCAAGGGCAACTTGGGATGGGCAATAAATACTGGCCTAGCCAGCCATACTCATATCCCACAAATGAATTAAAAAAACTTGCCTGGATGAGTGCAGCTCCAACAACACGCAAGAAGCCTGATATCATTCAAGACAAAGCAGCTCGTTTGATTAGCACCACATCCACAGACTTCACTCCCTCCACCGATGGCGCCCAGTAGCAGCAGTGGGTACTGTCTAGAAGATGTACTGCAAAAATTCACCAAACCTCCTTAAACAGATCATCCAAACCCATGACCACTTCCATCTAGAAGGACAAGGGTAGCAGATACATGAGAACGGCACCACCTGCAATTCATCGCCAAGCCATTCACTATCATGTCTTGGAAATACATCTCTGTTCCTTTAACATCACTGGGTTAAAATCCTGGAATTTTCCTTCTGTTGTCTACCAACCAACAGCCGTTCATGAAGGCAGCCCACCACTTGCCCTTCTCAAGAACAATTAGGGCTGGACAATAAATAATGGCCCAGCCAGCAATGCCTATGTCCCATGGATGATTGGGAAAAATATCCAGGGTAATTAAGGATGGGCGATAAATTCTGGCAGAGCCAGTAGAACCTCATGCCATGAACTTATTTAGAAAAAGTGCCCTATGGCACTTTTTTATGACATTTAGTTCCAACGTCTAGCAGTCTTTGAGCTGATAAGATAATGGGGAGAAACCTGAATAACAGGCCACTCAGTGAGATGTCCTGCACCAACAAGACCTGTCCCCATTCCCCAAGAGTGAGGCAATTTTATTTTTGTTATATATTTCTGGTCTCTATGGCAATGACCACTTTACAAGCACACAGCTTTAAAATCAATTATTGCTTCCCAGTAGAGACCTTGACCAGGAAAAAAACATCATTGATATGTAAACACAATACAGAACATTTACAAATCCAGACAGGATTGTAGTGAAAAATTAAGGAGCCAAATTCCTATCCCTATGTACTTTTTCATCCATGTATAAAGAATCAGAGAATTATACACCATTAGTCAGCCATTAAACCTATCCAACATTACCAACCCTCTGAGACATGTCTAATTCATCTCAATCTCCACATCTCTTTAAGTTTGACTTTTTCCAATAATTGTCACGTTTCCTTTCAAGAGGCTATTGTGAATTGTGCTTCCACCCCAGCTTCCTGTGGAACATTCCAAGTCCTGCTGATAACTTTAAACTTACTGCTCACTGTATTGTTGACAAGTGAAAATCATTTCGCTCAACATAATTAATTCTGAATTTATGAAATGGTAAATGAGGGAACTTGGTCCCACAGCAGAACGAATGAATCTCGTGCTGCTTCTCACAATGCCCTTCAGGATTTGAGACTATCTGCTGTGCTTTGGAAACCAGGATCAGTCAGATGATCAGAGCACCATACAGTGCTGTACAACACATTCAGTCCCAAAAATTGAAGCACCTCTTTCTTCGAGGATGGCCTTGGAAATTCCTTATGCCTTTGTTTTCACATCCCTCAGGGTCACCCTTCCATGTCTGACGTTGTGTACCAAGAACGTCACTTCTGCCTTCGCGAATTCGATTTTTGTTAAATTTATAAGCAGTTTTGCGTCCCGTAGTCTTTCAAAGAGCTCTACCAGATGCCATGTGATCGTTCCATGAATAGCTAAAGGTCACTAAAGTCATCTATATAGATGGCATAATTAGTCAATCCTGCCACAACCCTGTTCATATGTCTGTGAAATGTGGTTGGTGCATTCTTATTCCAAAGGGCATTATTTTAAATTGATACAGCCCATTTGGGGTAACAAACACAGAAACTTCTTCCATGCTCTCCAACAAAGGTGCTTGCCAGTAACCACAAACTATTTCTAACTTTGTGATGTAAGTGGCTTGTCCAACTTTTTCCACACAGCCCTACAGCCTTGGATTTGGCTATGAGTCTGATTTGGTACGCTGTTGATATTTCGATAATCCATGCAGGATCTTTGAGTAACATCAGGGAACCAACATGATCAGCAAACTCAGTGAGTTTGACTTTGACTTGGCTCGATGATGCCTTCTTGGAACATCGCTTTTACTTATTCTATACCTGTACGGCTTTGAGAGGATTAAGCCTATAGGGGTTTTGTTTTATTGGAACAGCATTTCGTACTCCAACTTCATGTACTATAGTATTGGTCCTCCCCATTCTATTCCCACATATGTCCTCATATTGCTGCACCAAGCCTTTTAATTCACTCTCTGTTCCCAAGATAGATAGTTCACTATCCTATCCCATTCTCCTAGGACTTCCTCATTACTTAACTTATTTTGAGGCACATCAAAATCCAAATCATATGGATTTGATTCCTCACTCTGAGGGGCAGTAACTAATAGCTGTTTCTCCGATTCCCTGTCCGTGTCATAGTAAGGTTTCAGCATGTTCACATGACACCCTCGATAAAGTTTTTTCCTACTTGACATCTTTACCAGATAACTCACCTGACTCAACTTCTTCTCACTCTGATAAGGACCACTAAACGTTGCTTTGAAGGGATCTCCTCCCATTGGTAACAGCACCAAAACTTTATGTCCACAAGCAAACATCCAAATTTTAGATTTGTTATCTGCTTCTTGCTTCATTACATGCTGTGCCACTCTCAGATGTTATCTAGCTAATTCACCAACTCTGTTTAATCTTTCTCTCACCTCTGATACATAATCCAAGTCCAAGATCCCTGACTTCAGAACTATCAACGTTTCCTTAATTAATTTTAATGGCCTCTTACTTTGTGCCTGAATATCAACTCAAATGGAGTAAACTGAGTGGATTCATTTGGGGCATCTGTAATGGCAAATAATTCAGATGGGATACATTTATCCTAATCATTTGGATAACCCTGGAAATAAACCCCCAGTATGGTCTTTAAGGCCCAATGCCACCTTTCCAATGCTCCCTGGGATTCAGGATGATACACAGTGGTTTAAAGTGTTGGATGCCTAAACCATCCTCTCTCACTAACACCTGAAGATGGAGTGAGGGTCCAAAGCTTATGTTTTACAGTGTGGAAACAAGTCCTTTGGCCTAACAAGTCCACACTGACACTTGGAGCATCCCACCCAGACCCATCCCTCTGTAACCCACCTAATCTACACATTCCTGAACACTACAGGAAATTTAGCGTGGCCAATCCACCTCTACTGCGCAGTTTTGGACTGTGGGAGGAAACCAGAACACCCAGAGGAAACCCATGCAGACACAGGGAGAATATGCAAACTCCACACAGACAGTTGACTGAGGGTGGGAATGAACCTAGGTCCCTGGCACTGTGAGGCAGCAGTGCTAACCACTGAGCCACCATGTCGCCCTTTCTGGGAGCATTTCAGAAGGAGTGCAAATACCTTCATCTCTTACTATTAGAGACTGGTTAGCTCCCGTATATCTCAATATTTTAACTTCTTTATCTTCTTTGTTTGTTCTTGAATAAACTTCACCCACAGAGGTGAAGTTTCTGTAGAGATCGGGCACCATCTAACTAGCTATGAAGAAAGGTTGAGTAGACTAGGATTATTTTCATTAGAAAGATGGAGATTAATGGGGGACCTGATTGAGGTCTACAAAATCATGAGGAGTATAGACAGGGTGGATAGCAAGAAGCTTTTTCCCAGAGTGGGGGACTCATCTACTTGGGGTCATGAGTTCAAAGTGAGAGGAGTAAAGTTTAAGGGAGATATGCCTGGAAAGTTCTTTATGCAGAGGGTGGTGGGTGCCTGGAACACGTTGCCAGCGGAGGTGGTAGACGCAGACACGTTAGTGTCTTTTAAGATGTATCTGGACAGGTACATGGATGGACAGGGAGCAAAGGGATACAGACCCTTAGAAAATAGATGACAGGTTTAGACAGAGGATCTGGATCGGCGCAGGCTTGGAGGGCCGAAGGGCCTGTTCCTGTGCTGTAATTTTCTTTGTTCTTTGCTCTTCGTTCTATCCAGCCTGTAACAAGGCTGTGCACTCTCCTGCAGCTGCTTGACTTCTTTTGGGATTTCCTTCACCAACTCAGCTAATCCCACTGGTTTTGCGTCTTTTACCACATCCTTTTTCCCAGTGCCTTTCTTAAACCACCGGTACTGTGACTTTATGTGTCCCACTCCATTACAGTGGAAACACCTGAGGCCTTTCATTGCCTTTTCGCCCTCTTGGGTTTCTTTTTCTCATGTGGTAAACTGTTCCCAGTGTGATCTACTTTTTGTTTTTCATTGAAGGATCTCCTTTTTTCCCAATTTCTATCCCTTATGGAATGAAAATGCTGTCGGAAGCTAGATTTTGATTTATGCTCTAATGCGTATTCACCCACCATCTCTGCAGCTCTTCTCACTATTTGAACTTTCTGTTCCTCAACATGAGTTTTCATCATTTCTGGAAGTGGGTTTTTAAACTCCTCCAGCAAAATAATATCTCTAAGATCCTCATAAGTCTTTTCTATCTTTAATGCTTTCACCCATCTGTTGAAGTTACTACGTTTAATTCTTTCAAACTCGATATAACTCTGGCCTGGCTCCTTCTTTATGTTTCTGAACTGTTGTCTATATGCTTCTGGTAGCATTTCGGAGGCACTCAAAATAGCTTGTTTCACTCCTTCATAGTCTCCTGACACATTATTTGACAGTGCTGCAGACACCTCACTAACCCAGCCTACCAGCTTAGTCTGAATTAACATTACCCACACAGTCACTAGCCAATTCATCTGCCTAGCCAATTTCACAAAGGAATTAAAAGAGTCTTCTACATCTTTTTCTTTGAATTTTGGTAACGGTTGGTCACATTTATATCTGTCCCTACCATGTATTTGGCTACAATGAGTTTGCTCGTCATCACTCTCCTCCTCACTGAGCCTGTCTTCTCCCTTCATCTCCATCCTTTTAAATTGACTTTCCTGTTTAAGTTGCAATTTCTGAAGTTTAAACTCTTTTTTTTTCTTTTTGCTCAGCTAAAAACATTCTCTCCCTTTCTTTATCTTCTAACGTGGCTCTGCTTTCCCTTTCTTGCTCTTCTGCCCTGGCTCTTCTTTCCTTTTCTTTATCTTCTGACTCTGATTGTCTAATTTTCAATTTAATCTTTTTCTCAGTCCACTACACTTGCCTGCTTCTCTGTTATATTTAAGTGCTTGCCCAACTCCATTACAATTTCAGCTTTCTTTTTAATCCCTAGCTAAAGCCAATTCTAACCTGTTTGCTAATTCTAACAGTATATCCTTCCTCTGTCTTTCAAAACTTTTCTGGCCAATTTGGGAAGCATCTTCAAATCCCAGAGCCTCTTTAGCAAGGTTAAGAGCCAGTTCCCTCACTTTTAATTTAACCAACAACAAGTAACTGACATTAAACAGATTTTTCTCACTTAAGTTTTATTTAAAGATCTAGGACACTAATCCCTCAAGTCTGTTTAAATGTGTCCAAATCCATTCAGATCTGTTCAGATCCCTTACCTGAACTGGCTAGATTCCAGACTTGATCTGTCCAAATCCGTCCAGCGCCCAAACTGCTACAGGAAGGTCAAACCCCTCTAATAATTCACCCGAAATAGCAGCCCCAATCTGAAACGATGAGGGTAGGGGTTCCCTTCTACTAATGAAACCTGCAATACCCAGAGAACCTTGCCTTGCCCCTCATAACCTGTTAAAAGAATAGTTAATGAAAAGAATTCTTGATACTCACAGTCTCAGCAACAAGTAACAATTTATTTATTTAACCCGAACAGTGAACAAATTAACAGAATTGCTAACATGCCAAACAAATCCCCTCTAACTACTGAGATAGTGGAGAATGCTGGAGAATCTGGGATAACAAGGTGTAGAGCTGGATGAACACAGCAGGCCAAGCAGCATCAGAGGAGCAGGAAGGCTGACGTTTCGGGTCGGGACCCTTCTTCAGAAAAATCGCCCCTCTAACTATTAACTACTTCCTAATAAAACAAGATTCCAACCTAATGTTGCTCCTATAATCACAGGTCCCACTTTATAAAAATCCAAGTAATAAGAAAACAGTAAATTAAAACTCAGTCTCTCAAAGTTTGCACCAAATGTGTTTTCCGGAATGCTTTGCCTTCTTCACTGTCTCTTCAGATTTTCTTCTGCTGATTGTGCTGTCTGCAATTTTCTCTGTGAGGACTCTTAGCCAGAAGTGCCATGGTACCTTTGATGGTGCTTTTTTTTTTAAGACAGCTTAATGATTTTTTGCGCGAGAGCTAGGTTTACTTCTTAGCTGACGGGTTTGCTTTTGCTTCAGATGAAAGTTGGCCCTCACCCCAATTTTCAATACCCCTCTTCTTATATATCCCCGATGGCACATCAATTCCTTATAATATGATTGGTTTCAAGTTGTCAAAAACATCAGTTTTAAATCCAATTGGCTTTTAATTGCTGAGTGATTGGTTTAAATTAATTCACTAAGTCCAATTTGTTGCCAAAACATCAAAACAAGACTGCTGTTTTGATTGCCAACTGTAAGGCATTTTCATACATTGGTTTCAGTTTGGGGGTCTCTGTATAGTACTTGCGAATTTTCAAGTGTGGACAAAACACATTCTTTTAAAGGAACCATGCACTGCTTTCCCCCAATATCATTTTTACAAACAAATACTAGCGTCCTGCCTTCCAATTCATGAGTATTCTACACAATTTTGTAACACTTGATGGATAACCTCAGTGTCCTGATCGACATTTTATCCCTGACAAGAGCATCGCTAACTGGACTCTGTTCAGAGTGAGTTTCCTGTTGGTGGATCTTGCTCTGCACACATGGACGGCCGCAGTCCCCAGATCATGGAGGTGATTACACTTTCAAATGACCGTCAAACATTTTTGGAACATCCGAGGATCGGAAGGACACCATAGAAATGCAAGACCATCTTTGGAAAAACCCAAAATGCTGTAGATGCTAGAAATCTGAAATTGACAAAAAAAATTGAGAGAAAAACGACAGGGGATAGTCATTGACAGAATCTGTGAAGAGAGAGAAAGGGAAACGCAGAGTTAATAATTTGGCCCAAAGGAAGGCCAGAATCTAGAAAGGATAATAGCAGGGAACAATGCCATCTCTGCGCACAGCCATCTGCTGAACATTTTACTTCAAGTCGTCTCTTTCGTCGATTATCCTGTAGTCTATCACTGGTGAGATTCCCAATGCAGGTTTGGCGGGGAATGATACAGGATTACAGATCAGGGTGCTGGTACCTGAACCCAGTAACGTCCCTGACTCAGAAGAACTGATATCATTTTGGGAGCTGCCTATAAGGAGACAAGCAGACACAGTTTTGTAGGGTCACGGTGCTCCATTCTGTCCTGGTTGCTGCTCCACAGCAAGTATTTCTCAAATGGTAGAGGATATTGTGAGAGGCGTCAGTACTCCCAAAGTGGTCTCACCAACGTCCTGTACGGCTGAAACATGACAAGTGTTTCTGGAGCTTTATTATTGAAGCCTGAGCCCCCTTAGGTCTCACTACCCCTTGTCCACACCCACCTCAGTCACAAACTCCACCACCACATCCCCCTCTCCGCGGTTACAACCAGAGCACCCCCCACCTTCCACTTACCTGCTGCTCCCTGCCTCCAAATTCAAATGTTAAATGGGCCACAAGGAACATTTACATCGCTTTAGTATAGGCTTAGAACCCAGTTGCTTCAATAGCTTCTTAGAGCTGCAAATTTTGGAAACAACCATGTATGTTCGTTCAGTTTCAGAAAGCTGGTTGGCATGGATGAGTTGGGCCAAAGGGCCTGTTTCCATGCTGTGTGACAATACTATATTAATGTGACAGGATTAGTCAAATATCTCAGATTCAAGCTACTCCTGGGTAACGACGGCTACAATGTGATTGAACTTTACATCCAGTTTGAAGGGGAAAAGATTGGGCCTAAGACTAGTGTCTTACACTGAAATAATCTCCACAATGTGGACATGGAAGCTGAGCTGGCTAAAGTGAGCGGAGGCACTAATCTAGGAGATAGATCATCAGAGACACAGTGGCAGACATTTCAAGGGATAGCTCAAAAGACTTGGAATCAGTGTCTTCCCATGGTAAAGAAAACCTCAAAAGAGGTGTCTCAGCATTTGTGGTTAACTCGAAAGGTTAAGGAAAGCACCCAACTTAAGGGAAAATTGTATAAGTGTACAAAAGTGAGTGTCTGGTCAGGTGGTGGATCAAAATGGCAGAGAATGGCTGCAGGGTCTATCACCAGGAAGAAAATGGGTTATGATATGAAGCTGGCTAGCAGTGTAAAAATAGATAATGAGTTTGGGCAGGGTTTCTTTTAAAAACGGAACAGAGTAAGTAACGTGCGTTATGAGATAGGGGAGTCAATTGCAGACAATAAGGAAATGGCAGATTAAGCCAACAAATATTTTGCTTCTGACTTCACTACGGAGGATACAAAAACTTACCAGTGAAAAGCTGTAGGTCAGGAGGTGCAAGTGAGAGCCACTTAGTGAAAGTACAATCATAAGGGGAAGCAAACTAGGAGGCTGACAAGTCTCTGGGTCTGATGGATTTCATCCGAGAATCTTAAAAGAGTTCTGTAATGAAGTAGTAGATGTGTTGGTGCTAATTTTCAATCACTTCTTAGATTCAGGAAAGGATCCATCAGACTGGAAAATAGCAAATGTAACCATTCTATTCAAGAAAGGAAGGAGGCAGAAAACATGAAACTATAGGCCAGTTAGCTTAATGTCTTTCTTGGGGAAGGCGTTAGAATCGATCATTAAAGAGATTATTGGCTGCACACTTCGAAGTAACTCAAAGTGATCAGGAAAAGTCATGCATCACAGCTTTGTCAAAGAGAAATCATCTTTAAGCTGTTTGTTGCTGTTCTTTGAAGGAGGATGGTGAAAAAGGCAATTGGTACGCTCGCCTTTATTGAAAGTACAAAAAGTGTGCGGGTTAGGAGGTCATGTTGTGGCTGTACAGGACATTGGTCAGGCCACTATTAGAATACTGCATTCAATTCCAGCCTCCCTGCTATAGGAAAGATGTTGTCAGCTCTGAAAGGGTTCAGGGAAGATTTACAAGGATCTTGCCAGGGCTGGAGGGTTTGAGCTATAGGGAGATACTGAATAGGCTGGAACCGTTTCCCCGGGAGTTGAGGGGTGACTTATAGAGGTTTATAAAAGTCATGAGGGGTGTGGATAGGGTGAATAGCCAAGGTCTTTTCCCCAGGGTAGCAGAGTCCAGAACTAAAGGACATAGGTTCAAGGTAAGAGGGGGAAAGCTTTAAAAGGGACTTAAGGGGCAACATTTTCATGCAGAGAGTGGTGTATGGAATGAGCTGCCAGAAGGGGTGGTGGAGGCTGGTACAATTACAATATTTAAAAGGCATCTCAATGGGTATACGAATAGGAAGTGTTTAGACGGATATGGGCCAAATGCTGGCAAACGGGACTAGATCAGTTTAGGGTATCTAGTCAGCACGGATGAGTTGGACCGAAGGGTCTGTTACCATGCTGTATGACTCTATGACTCTACTACACAATAACGGGGAGCTTACAGTATTTGGTTTTCCAGAAGCCATTTGATTAAGTGCTACATCAAAGGTTATTGTGGAAAATAAAGCTACATGGTGTAGGAGGCAACATTATTAGCATAGATAGAAGATTGGCTGGCTGACAGAAAACAGGGAGTGTGCGTAAATGGGTCGTTTTCTGCTGTGACAAGTGTGTCCTGCAGGGGTCTCTGCTGAGGCCCCAACTTCCACTTTCTATTGATGAGTTAGCTGAAGGGAGCTAAAGGCACAGTGGCTAAATTCACAGAAAACATCAAAATAGAAAAGGATGCTGTGAAGAAGAGGCTGAAGACAGATATAGACAAGTTGAATAAAATGAGCAAAGCTCTGGCACTTGGTATGTATTGTGGGAAAACATGAGATTGTTCACTTTGTCTGAAAGAATGATGAAACAGAGTATTACTTAAATGAAGAATGATGGAAGTTACTGAGTTGCAGAGGGATTTAGGTGTTCCAGTGCATGAGTCACAAGGAGTTAGTTAATAGGTACACAACATAACCAAGAAGGCTGATGGGACGCTCATCCTTCTTTGCGAGTGGAAGTGAACATAAACTCAGAGGTAAAAGCCAAAAGAACCACAGATGCTGGAAATCACAAACAAAAGACAGAAATTGCTGAGAAAGCTCTGCAAGTCTGGCAGCATCTGTGGAGAGAAATCAGAGTTAACATTTTGGGTAAGGTGACCCTTCTTCAGAACTGATTGTAGCCAGGAAACTATCAGTTTATATGCAGAAGACAGGGTTGTGGGAGGTGGTAAAGAATAAATGATAAATGGGGATAGAGCCCAAAGAGAAGAACAATTGGACAGACATAACGATCTGGCTAGGAGGGTGAATAGCTGTTAATGGGGACTATCAGTGGCTAACAATGGGTAGTGTGTAATAGCTGGCCATGTGATAACAAGGTCTGGTGGGTGGAGTTTGGGGTAAGGACTGGGGAAAAGATGTCTCAAGCCCTAAAATTGTCATTTTTAAGATAAGATGGATAGATTCTTGTCTGCAGGAGAACCAGAGGTTGTTGGGGGGAGTAGATAGGCATGTAGGATCCAATGTGCAAACATAAGACCATAAGACATAGGAGTGGAAGTAAGGCCATTCGGCCCATCGTGTCCACTCCGCCATTTAATCATGGCTGATGGGCATTTCAACTCCACTTACCCGCACTCTCCCCGGTGGAGCAGACACACGAGATCAAATAATGTGTTTCTGCTCCCACACTATATTTTCAAATGCCTGCTTCGGGGCTGGTACAAATTGTATCTGTGTCTCCATCTAACTGATAACACCACCCACCCCCACCCCCTTGCCTCGGCCCCACCAACCCCCGCGCAGCTTTTATAGGCAGGACCTGGCAACACTTGGCTCCCAAACACATTCGGGATTTGAATGTCTTCACTGTGTATTGTTGTGGACACTGAACTCCCCTATGGTGTGTTTTGACCACATAAACCCTAAGCCTGACCCTGCTCCAGGCTGCATATGTTATGCCTTGGATCTTGCAGCTGCAGAAGGCTGGGGCGGGTGGTGTGGGGGTCGGTGCGGGAGGTTTAGCAGGAAGATGTCATCCAAAAATATGCGCACCAACAGGGAACAAAAGAGCTGAGCTCCGATATCCAGATGGTATTTCGACTTTGACCTTCCCTGGAAATTTCCGCAGCGGCAGAATGTTCCTGGGAAAAATTGCAGTCATCCTTTCCAATTAGCGAGAGCACAGGATCTGTTTTTGTCATATTAACCAGTGAACAACTTCGATGATTCCTGACTCTGTCCTCAAAGTAGTCGAGCTTCTTTTACCAGGCTGTGGGTGTGAGCAGGACACAGGTATTGCAAATGCACAAATCGTCTACACAAACGGTACAAAATTTACACCCGGGCAGATCTAGTACTGATGCCCTTGATGGGGTATTTACTGGAGTGGCTAGGGAGCATTTAAACTGAAGTGGGTGGGGGCTGGGAATCTGCTTCAGTGGACGGCGAAACAAGAACAAACGACAGAAAGGAGAACAAGAGAAGTGACGACCAGAGAGATCAAACAAGGACACAGCGAAAAGAAATGGGACACACAATGTTAAGAAGATAAGTCTTAATGAGCAGAGCATTTGCAATAAAGTGTTATTGCAATAAAGAATAATAAAGAATTAATCGCACAAATAGATAAAAAGAGGTTTGATTCAGTTGGGATTATGGATGTCTAGGGATAGGAGTAGTATATCCAGGAGAATATCCAGGAGTAGTCAGCTCTTAGAAAAGGTAGACAGAAACGGAAGGGCAATGGAGCTGCATTGCTGGCTAAAGAGTAAATTACGATAGCAAGGAAGGATATTAGTTCTGTAAGTATATTAGTTCTGATGATGTGAAATCAGAATGGTAGAGCTAAGAGATACCTAAGGACAAAAAGCATTAGTGGAGGTTGTATATAGACCATCAAAACTGTAAGGGTGATGTTGAGAATGGCATTAAACAGGAAAGTAGCAATAATGCAATAAAGGAACATTCATAATTATGGGTGACTCTAATCTGCAAATCAAATGTATGGGATGTTACTCTGAGCCAGTATGATGTGGGCCCAACTGGAGAATAGGCCATCTTAGACTGTGTATTATGTAAGGAGAAAAGAAATGGCAACTGTGTTGTGCGAGACCCCTTGGGAATGAGTGATCATAATATGATGGAATTCCACATCAGGATGGAGAGTGACATAGTTGACTCTGAGACTAGGATCCTGTTCAAATTAGAGGTATGAGGTGGAAGAGATGGATGACAATGGAAAGGCAATGGCAAACATTCAAAGAGCACATAGGTGAACACAAAGATGCCTACCCTGAAGAAGTTACCCTTCTCCCTCCGGACAAACCTCAGGGAATCTCTCTCCCACTGCAACTCTCTCATAATACTTGTCTGCCTCCTCTCCACCTCTCCTCTCCTCTATCCATCCTCTATCCGGTCCCCCCTCTCTCCCTATTTATTTCAGAACCCTCTTCCCCTCCCCCATTTCTGATGAAGGGTCTAGGCCTGAAACGCCAAGTTTTCCTGCTCCTATGATGCTGCTTGGCCTGGTGTGTTCATCCAGCCTAACGCCTTGTTATCTCAGCTGGCCATTCTTGTCTGGCACGAAAGTAAAATGGGCAAACCATGGCTCTCAAGAGAAATTAGAGGCAGTACTAGATCCAAGGAAGAGGCACAAAAAATGGCCACAACAAAACAACAGACCTGAGGATTCGGAGCAGTTTAGAATTTAGCAAAGGAAGACAAAGGGATTGATTAAGGAAGGGAAATTAGACTGCCACAGTAAGATTGCAGGGAGCATAAACACACTGACTGTAAAAGTTTCAAAAGATATATGAAGAAAGAAAGATTGGTGAAGTTCAAATATATGTCCCCTAACGTCAGAAACTGGAGAATTTATGAACAAAAACAAAGTTGTTGGAAAAGCTCAGCAGGTCTAGCAGCTTCTGTGAATGGAAAAACAAGGTTAACGTTTCGGGTCCAGTGACCCTTCCTCAGAACAGTTCTGAGGAAGCGTCACCGGACCCGAAACATTAACTCTGTTTTTCCATTCACAGATGCTGCCAGACCTGCTGAGCTTTTCCAGCAATTTTGTTTTTGTTCCTGATTTACAGCATCCACAGTTCTTTTGGTTTTTACAGGAGAATTTATAATGGGAACAAAGAAATAGCTGATTAACTGAATATATACTTTGGATATATCTACACAAAGAAGGACACAAATAACATACCAGAAATGTTGGGGAACGCTGGGTTCAATGGTAGGGAGGAACTGAAAGAAATCAGTATTAGTAAGGAAATGGTGTTGGGGAAATTGTTGGGATTGAAAGCTGATATATCCCAAGGGCCTAATAATGTACATTACAGAATACTTAAGGAAATGGCCAAAGCAATGGATACATTGATGGTCATTTTATAAGATTCTTTGACTCTGGAACATTTCCTACGGAATGGAGAGTAGCTCATGTGACTTCTTCCTATTTAAAAAGTGAAACAGGAGAGAAAACCAGGAATTATCGACTGGTCGATTATAGGGGAGATACTGAAGTCCATTATAAAATATTTAATACTTGAGCACTTGAAAATAAGTCACAGAATCAGACAGAGTTCAGCATGGATTTACAAAAGGGAAATCATGCTTGATGAATCTATTGGGATTTTTTGACAATATAACTTGTAGAACTGATGAGGGGGAGCCAGTGGATGTGGTTTACTTGAACTTTCAGAAGGTTTTCGACAAAGTTCCCACATAAGAGATTAACAAGTGAACTTAAAGTACGTGAGATTAGAGCTAGTGTACTGAGATGGATAGAAAGCTGGTTGGCAGACAGGAAACAAAGGAATGAAGAGACAGCTATGGCACGGTGGCTCAGTGGTCAGCACTGCTGTCTTCACAGTGTCAGGGACCCGGGTTCGATTCAACCCTCGGGCGACTGTCTGTATGGAGCTTGCACATTTTCCCCGTGTCTGAGTGGGTTTCCTTCGGATGCTCTGGTTTCCTCCCACAGTCCAAAGATATGCAGGTTAGGTGGATTGGCCATGTAGAATTGCCCATTGTATGCAGGCTAGGTGGGTTAGCCCTGGCCAATGCAGGGTTAAGGGGTAGGAGGTTGGGTCCGTATGGGCATTGACACGATGGGCCAAATGGCCTGTTTCCACACTGTAGGGGTTCTGTGATTCGGTAACTAATAGGATATCACAGGGATCAGTGTGAAGACTTCACAAGGTATGTTAACGATTTAGATGAGGGAACCAAATGTAATATTTACACATGACGCAAAACAGGGTGAGTGAGTTGAGCTGAGATGAGGATACAGAAGTGGTTTGGATGCATTGATTGTTTGAGCAAATTCATGGCAGATGAGGGATAAAATGGACAAATTGAGGTTATCTACTTTGGCCACAAGGAAGAAGATTGTTATCTGAATGGTGGTAGATTGGGAAAGGGAGAGGTGCAATGAGACCTGGGTGTCCTTGTACATCAGTCACTGAGAGTAATCATGAGGGTGTAACAGGCAGTGAGGAAGGCAAATGGTATAACAAGGTGTAGAGCTGGATGAACACAGCAGGCCAAGAAGCATCAGAGGAGCAGGAAGGCTGACTTTTCTGGCCTAGACCCTTCTTCAGAAATGGGAGAGGGGAAGGGGGTTCTGAAATAAATAGGGAGAGAGGGGGAGAGAGAGAGAGGCCCGAAACATCAGCTTTCCTGCTCCTCTGATGCTGCTTGGCCTGTTGTGTTCATCCAGCTCTATACCTTGTTATCTCAGATTCTCCAGCATCTGCAGTTCCTACTGTCTCTAAGGCAAATGGTATGTTGGCCTTCACAGCGAAAGGATTCAAGTACAGGAACAGGGATGTCTTGCTGCAATAGTACAGGGCCTTGGCGATGCCTGGAATATTGTGTGCAGTTTTGGTCTCCTTTTCTGAGGAAGAATGTTCTTGCCATAGTGGGAATGCAATGAAGGTTTACCAGGCTGATTCCTGGGATGGCAGAACTGACATATGAGGAAAGAGTGAGTCGGTACTGGAGTTTAGAAGAGTGAAGTGGGGGAAGGGTCTCATAGAAACCTATAAAATCCTAACGAGGCCAGACAAGTTATGATGCTCCCAACACCAGGGGAGTCGAGAATCAGGCATCACAGTCGAGTTTAAAGAAAAGGGGCAAGCCTTTTAAGACTGAGATAAGAAGAAATTTTTCTCACTGAGAGAGTGGTGAGCCTGTGGAATTCACTGCCACAGAAAGTGGTTGATGCCAAGACATGGATAATTTCAAGGAGTTGCATGTAGCACTTGGGGCTAAAGGTATCAAAGGATACGGTTGAAGAGTAATTGCGTTGGAGATCAGCTGTAATTAAATGGAATGGCTTGAAGGGCTGAATGGCCTACTCCTGCTCCTATTTTCTATGTTGCTCAGGTGACCACGTAACCAATGGTGATTATAGTAAGTGCAGATGTCGTTGATTGTCCAGCTGTCCCTGAATGTGCTAGGCCTGTTCGCCAGGGTAACACTGCAACCTGACCATGGGGGCAGGCACAGAGTTGCAGGATTGGCTGCATCGCTGCAATCTCTGGGCAATAACAGACCATGCATCAAGAGACAGACTGCATCCAGCTCCAGTTTCTTCACTCTGAGCGCTGCTGCCTCCTATGTGCCTGCCTGCAGCATCTGTCCCTCTCTGTACATCTGGCCAAAATCCTGTAATCCCCAAGACCACAGGCTCACCCTCCGGCCCTAGTCTCTCGCAGTCCGCCAGCCACCAATGGATTGTGGCGTTACTCTCACACGCAGCTGCAGTGCCTGTCAGTGTGTGGAGCTCACCAGTGTGTGGTCCCACACTCATTGCACTTATTGAGCTCATCAACGTGCTCCTGGGAGTTCCCAAGAGGAAGGTTTCCCAAAACACCTTTTTGTGTCTCCACACCATCCTCTGTGGTGGTCATGGAGGTCTCCGCAGTGCGAGGTGGGCTGGTCCTTGAGAGGGTAGGTGCCCCAATAAGACACAAGAGGTTAAAGGCATTGCAGCCCCTGGTTAGCAGTAATATTGGATGCTTCGTTATATCACTGTACCAACAGGATAATGAGTGTTACTTACGCAGGTGGCAGGATATGGATGTGTTCACATCCCCCTTTTTTGTTCTGCCAGGGAAAGAACCCTTTCCTCAGAGGGGCTGAGGACACCCCTCCACCTGTCCAAAGTCACTCCGCCCTGCTATGGCATTCACCCTACTATGGGATCTGCATTGCTAATGGAATTGGCCCTGCTATGGGATCTGCCCTAATATGGTATATGACTGCTATGGGATCTTCCCTACTATGGGATCCACCCTGCTATGCAATTCGCCCTGCTATGGGATCTGGCCTGCTATGGGATCTGCCCTGATAAGGGATCTGCCCTACTCTGGGATCTGCTCTGCTATGTGATCTGGACTGCTATGAGGTTTGCCCTGATATGGGATCTGCACTGCTATGGAATCTGCTCTGCTATGGGATCTGCCCTGATATGGGATCTGCCTACTACTGGATCTGGCCTGCTATGGCATCCACCCTGCTATGGGATCTGAACTACCATGGGATCCACCCTGCTATCGGATCCACCCTGATGTGGAATCTGCCAAGCTAATGGAAAGTCTTCCCCTATAAGAAGTTGGGGGTGGTGGTGGGCAGCTGAGTAAGGTACAAATGGGTGGCACAGCTGTGACAGCTAGTGTCCATGGTACATTGTTCTGAGGGAGTGAGGTGGCAGTGCAGAGAGCATGCCAGGTTAGTGGTGTGAGCATTGGTTATTGAGGGAGAGTGAGGGGAGGTGTTGCATGCAGTGAGGGGCTATCAAGGCATATTGTTGTGCATTGTTTCCCATAAGTTACCTTTAATTTGGATAGTTATTAAGAAATCTCACAGACAACTATTGAAACAATGATGTAAACTTTATTCAATGTAGCAACCAAAATAAGACCCCCATAAGCAAGTTAGGCCTCACAATCCAACTTGGCCATTACCCAGTTAATGGTGGAATTTGGCAACATTTCCACCAATTGTGTCTGTCTCTGGAAGGGTCCAGGGTTTGTCCCTTGTACAGCGTTGTTCTTCAACATTCTGCTGAGGGTGGAGTTCCGGTGTTCAATTTTTATGCCGATTTTCATCCTTGAGATCATTATTATCAATTCCTTAAAGTCCTTTCATTCAAATTACTGGAAGCCTGCAAGTAGCTTCTTTGTTCCTTGTTCCTTTTGGCTTCACCTGTCAGGGCTGGTCAGCGAGGCCTCCTCTGCCAGTCCCGCAGGAGAGGGCTCCTCTCCCCTTGCCCACCCATTTCCACAAGGACCTCAAGGTCCCTCTCAGAGAGGCATGGTGCCAGCCTTCCCCTTCTCTGCCATCTCTCCACCCCACCCCGAACAGGTAGGTGCAGCCTCCATGTGGCAGCACTGCTGCTGATGCTGGGCAGTGGGCTTCAGAAGATGGCACAGCTGCAATGGTTGATGGTCATGGAGGGGAGTGGTGGTCGTCTCTGCTGAGTGGCACATTATTCTGGGAATGATATTCAGTGGGTTGGGCGGGGGGCAGAAATTGGATGGGATTCTCATTACGAGAGCTCGGATGGCAATTAATGCAGTGAGCTTGGTAGAGATACTGCGAGGAAGCCCACTTGGCTTTTCAATGGGAACCATTCACCAAACATGATGTTAACTCACATTTTGCCAAAAAAAAGCTAAGTTCAGCCTGCTGTATTTGTGTACAGCAGGATTCCAAAACTGCGATAATGATCAGTCAATTTGTTTTCTAGAGTCATACAGCACGGAAACAGACCCTTCTATCCAACTCATCCGTGCCAAACTAAAGTAGAGATAGCAGGAACTGCAGATGCCGGAGTCAGAGGTAACACCCAGTGTAGAGCTGGATGAATACAGCAGGCCAGGCAGCATCAGAAGAGCAGGAAGGCTGACGTTTTGGGTCGGGACCCTTCTTCAGAAATTATTTCAGAAATTACGAACTAAACTAGTTTCACCTGCCTGCATTAGGCCCATACCTCTCTAAATCTTTCCCGTTCATGCACCAATCCAAATGTCTTTTAAATGTTGTAACCCTACTCTTGTCCTGGATTTTCATTCCACTCACGAACCACACTCTTGTGTGGAAAAAGTTGTCCCTGAGGACCCTTTTAAATCTTTCTCTTCTCACCTTAAAAATGTGGCCTCTAGTTCTGAACGCTCCACCCTCGGAAATAGACCTTTGCTATTCACATTATCTATACACCTGATGATTTTATGCATGTAGGGTATGCAGCTTTGCTGTGCTGCGTCTGCAATACAATCTTTCGAATTGAATGGGAAAGATCCCTTGGTACCATTCAAAAGAGGAGCTGGAAAGTTCTCCCAGAATCCTGCTTTTCTCCCCAAAACCAGTATCACCAAAAAACGCCCACGATTAATTTCGTGTCATTAGCATGGATGTCTCAAAGGGTTCTGAGGAAGGGTCACCGGGCCCGAAATGTTAACTCTGACTTCTTTCTTCACAGATGCTGCCAGACTAGCTGAGCTTTTCCAGCAACTTCTGTTTTTGTTCTGTTCCTGATTTGCAGCATCCTCAGTTCTTTCGGTTTTCATGATTTATGTCTGAGGTGTTAAGTCCCTGCTGCAGAAATCGGTAGCCTGTGTGCACACCGCGAACTCCCACAAACAGCAGTGAGATTCATTTCTGAAGAAGGGTCTAGACCCGAAACATCAGCTTTCCTGCTCCTCTGCCGCTGCCTGGCCTGCTGCGTTCCTCCAGTTCCACACTGTGTTATCTCAGCAGCAAGATTCATGTTGTTTGGGAGAGATGGAACCGGGACACCGGGAGAAAGAGCACAATTGTGCTCCTCATACAAGAACAAAAGTAAGAGCGAAGAACTGTGGATGCTGGAAATCTGAAACAAAACTATAAATAGCTGGAGAGACTCAGCAGGTCTGGCAAAATTTGTGGAGAGCCCATTCTAGGGTCACTATGCGCAAAATATTAACTCTTGCATTCTCTCTCCACAGATGCTGCCAGACCTGCTGAGTTCTTTTCCCCCCAGCTGGTGCTGTCTTTGTTACACTTGTGACTTTTTTCCCAGTGCCATGTGACCTTTTGTAATCAGCTGGGAGAACGGATAGGGTCTCAGTTTCACATCTGAAACATAATTCCCTTTGCTCTGTACAGCACCTACTGTTGACCTAGATTTTTGGGCTCAAGTTAGTCTCTTAAGTGGAATTTGAGCCCAGAAAGTTTCTGAGTGACGGGAAAGTGCAGCCCAGTGAAGTGTGGAAGTGAGTGGTTTTATCTCTGAACTAATCCCACGGTGAGGTGGGGGGGAATAACATTAATACATTTCCATTTCCTGATGGGTGCATGCAAACAAGGTGCTGGCAGAGACACCCAGTCAGTCTCCACCTCCCTCTGGATCAAAACTGGAAGGAGGAAATCTACACGAAATGAGGAGGCGCCCGTCCTCAAATCCTACTAACGATAAATGATCCATTTCGCTGTACTCGGAGACAAGATATCCATTTCCATGTACGTTTACTTCCTGCCGGTTTCTCCTCTTTCCCTTGGGTCTTGTTCCAGCTTTGAGACAATGGCAAAAAAATTACACATAAACCTCTTCCCAAACCAGAAATGGCTATTGATGTAAGACTTCCAACAAATAATAGAATTTCCTCTTCAAACTGATAAGAGAATCCTGTTTTGCTGCAGTGTACCCTTGTGGGTAAAAAAAAAACTTCTGGGCCATGCTTTTGGAACTCAAGTTGCTCCATGTTTCAAACCAGAAAATGGCCAAGTTACAGGGTCCCAGAAAGGGACACTTGATACTTTTCCTGTTACCTGAGGCTAATCCTATCAGTGTTACAGATATCCTCGTCTCTAAGATTCCTCAGTCCTTGCATTTCTGAGAAATGTGGACTTTTCCCATTTCGTACACTCACAGGTAACAAGGATGACACAAAGAGACTGCAGAGGGATGCAGGGGGAAATTGCTGCAGATGCTGGAATCTATACTGAAGACTAAAATTGCTGGGTATCACAGCAGACCAGGCAGCATCTGTGGAGAGACAGCAAGCTAACATTTGGAGTCTAGATGACTCTTCATCAGAGAGGGATGTAGACAGGTTCAGCGAGTGGGCCAAAAAACAAGGCAGTTGGAATATAATGTGGGAAAATATAATGTGAAATCATGCACTTTGGCAGGAAGAATAGAGGAACTGAATATTATTTTAATGGAGGGAGACTGCAGAAAGCTATGGAATGGAGGAATTTGGGAGTCCTTGACTGTGGATTATAAAAAAGCTAGAATCCAAGTTCAGCAGGTAACTTTTTTTTATTCACTCATGGGATGTGGCATCACTGGCTGAACAGCATTTATTGCCTGTCTGTAGCTTTGCTTGAACTGAGTGCTTTAGACCATAGAGTCCCTACAGTGTGGAAACAGGCCCTTTGGCCCAACAAGTCCACACCGACCCTCAGAGCATCCCACCCAGACCCATCCCCCTATAACCCACCTAATCTACACATCCTTGAACACTACAGGCCATTTAGCATGACCAATCCGCCTAGCCTGCGCATCTTTGGACTGTGGGAGGAAACCAGAGCACCCAGAGGAAACCCACGCAGAGGTGGGGAGAATGCGCAAACTCCACACAGACAGTCGCTCGAGGGTGAAATTGAACCTGGATCCCTAGCACTGTGAGGCAGCAGTGCTAACCACTGAGCCACCATGCCACCTGTGTTAGATCATTTCAGAGAGCAGTTAATATTCAATCACATTGGCTGCGTTTCTGAAGTCCCATGGCAGATTTCCTTCTCTGAAGTACACTAGCGATCCAGACAACTGGCAATGGTCTCATTGATTCTTAATTGAAGAGTTCCTTTATAATTGAATTCAAATTCTACCGTCTGCCATGGCAGGATTCGAACCCATGGCCCTGAAACATTAACTGAGTTTCTGCATTAATAGTCTAGCGATAGAACTGCTAGGCCATTGCCTTCCCAGGGAATAGAGAAGGCAAGTGGAATGTTGACCTCATTTTCAAAGGGAATGGTGTATCAAAGTCAGTAGGTTTTGCTAAAACTATCTTCGTCAGGCTGCAGCTGGAGTCCTGTGAACAGTTTTGGGCCCCTTATCTAACGAAAAATATACCAATATGGGAGGCAGTCCAGAGAACGTTTGCTATGCTGATACCAGGTATGGAGGACTGTCTTATGTGGAGTGGTTCAGTAAATCGGGCCTATACTCATTAAAATATAAAAGAATGAGAGGCGACTTACTCGAAATAAACACAATTCTTAACAGACTTGACATGGGAGATATGGAAAAGTTCTTTCCTCTCACGGGAGAATCTAGGACCAGAGAGCATCATCTCAGAATAATGGTTCACATGTTTAGGACAGAGATAAGGAAGAATTTCTTCCCTCAGATGGTAGTGAATCTGTGGAATTCTTTACTGCTGGGGACTGTAGAGGTTGGCTCATTAAGTACATTCAAGGCTCAGAAAGACGGATGTATAACCAACAAGGGAATTAAAGTGGAAAAAGCAGGAATTGAGGATTATGAGGTCAACCATGATTGCATTGAATGGTGGAGTATATCCAATATGGTTAACTTGCCTACTTCTGCTCCAGCACATTATGGTCTTATGGCCCTATGGTAATTCACAGCTGTGGACCTAACATGTTCCCACTCTCAAATTGGTAGCAGCAGTTTCAGAGGAACAAACGTGAAACCACATAGATTCTAAGACAAGACCTCTTCTATAAACAAACTGTTCCTGTTGCCCGTTTCCTTGTTTTCGGTAGATGGGGTCCTGACTTAATTGTGTGTGTTCTGCTATTGTTATGGCTGTGATGAGCTAAGAAATACTCACTTATATCTGAATTGTTTTCTACAATAGCAAGTCCTCCTTCCTTTGTTAGCTTGAGTGACACATCAAAAACCTGTGTGGCAATCACATATTTTGAGACAGGTTTTACTGTGAATCAGCATCAAAAAAAGAAATCTAAATAAACGTTAGTGATGACTGATTTGAGATCCGAATTTGGCTGCTGTTCTTACCTGTTTTAGTGAGTCAGGCAGCAGGAAATTGGAAGTCAGTGCAAGTTCAGTGAAGGATAATCTCCTGTATGTCAGGAACTGGAGTAAATGATGTATGCCTTTCCTGGAAATATGCAGGAAATGTAGGGGCACAGTGTCCATTGTGGAGGTTAAACAAGAAAATGGCAAGGTACAGTTCACTTAAATTAGGCCACGCTGTAACAGATCAAACTATACAAAACACGAGTCAGAGAAAAGCTAGAACACCAGTGAACAGTATCTGAGGAAGGATGTGCTGGCATTGGAGGCAGTCCAGAGAAGGTTCATAAGGCTTACATCAGTTATGGAGGTAAAGAAGCAAAACACTGCGGATGCTGGAAATCTGAAACAAAGAAAGAAATTGCTGGAGAAACTCAACAAGTCTGGCAGCATCTGTGAAGAGAGAAACAGAGTTAATCTTTCAAGTCCAGTATCATACCAGATCTGAAACGTTAACCCTTTCTCTCTCCATAGATGCTGCCATAAAACAGTTAAGATTAGGTCTTAGCCTAGCGAACATTTTCTGGACTTCCTCCAATGCCACTCCATTTTTCCTTAGGTAAAGGGCCCAAACTGTTTATGGTATTCCATGGAACTTTGTAATAATTTTAGCAAAGAGTTATATAGTCATACGGCAAGGAAAACTAAACTAGAAAACTATTTGCCTGCATTTAGTCCATACCTTTTATTAGTTCATAAGAACATAAGAACTAGGAGCAGCAGTAGGCCATCTGGCCCCTCGAGCCTGCCCCGCCATTTAATAAGATCATGGCTGATCTTTTTGAGACTCAGCTCCACTTACCCGCCCACTCACCATAACCCTTACTGTTCAAAAATGTATCTAGCCTTGCCTTAAAAACATTCAGCGAGGTAGCTTCAACCACTTCACTGGGCAGGGAATTCCACAGATTCACAACCGTTTGGGTGAAGAAGTTCCTCCTGACCTCAGTCCTACATCTGCTTCCCTTTATTTTGATGCAATGCCCTCTCGTCCCAGTTTCACCTGCTAGTGGAAACAACCTCCCCGCCTCCACTTTATCTGTTCCCTTCATAATCTTATATGTTTCTAGAAGATCTCCCCTCATTCTTCTGAATTCCAATGAGTATAATCCCAGTCTACTCTGTCTTTCCTCATAATTCAACCCTCTCAACTCTGGAATCAACTGAGTGAATCTCCTCTGCACCCCCTCCAGTGCTAGTATATCTCTTCTCAAGTAAGGAGACTAAAACTGCACACAGTACTCCAGGCGTGGCCTCACCAGGACCCTATACAGCTGCAGCACAGCCTCCCTGTTTTTAAACTCCATCCCTCGAGCAATGGCAGACAAAATTCCATTTGCCTTTTTAATCACCTGCTGCACCTGCAATCCCACCTTCAGCGATTCATGCTCAAGGACACCCAAGTGACTCTGCAGAGCAGTGTGCTGCAATTTTTTATCATTTAAAACATAGTCCATTTTGCTGTTATTCCTACCAAAATGGATGACCTCACACTTATCAATATTGTACTCCATCTGCCAGGTCTTTGCCCACTCACTTAGACTATCTATATCCCTCTGCAGACTTTCAGTGTCTTCTGCACACTTTGCTCTACCACTCACCTTAGTGTCATCTGCAAATTTTGACACACCACACTTAGTCCCCAATTCCAAATCATCTATGTAAATTGTAAACAATTGTGGTCCGAACACTGATCCCTGAAGCACACCACTAGCCACTGACCGCCAACCAGAAAAACACCCATTTACCCCTACTCTTTGCTTTCTACTCGTCAACCAATCCTCTATCCATGCCAATACATTACCTGTAATGCCTTGCAACTTTATCTTATGTAGCAGCTTTTGTTGTGGCACCTTGTCAAATGCCTTCTGGAAATCCAGATACACCACATCCACAGGTTCCGCATTGTCCACCATGCAAGTAATGTCCTCAAAGAATTCCACCAAATTAGTTAAAAATGACCTACCCTTCATGAACCCACGCTGGGTGTTCCCAATGGGATAATTTATATCCAGGTGTCTTGCTATTTCTTCCTTAATGATAGATTCAAGCATTTTCCCCACTACCGAAGTTAAGCTAATTGGCCTATAGTTACCTGCTTTTTGTCTACTTCCTTTTTTAAACAGTGGCGTCACATTGGATGTTTTCCAATCTGCGGGAACCACCGCAGAGTCCAGTGAATTTTGGTAAATAATTACTAGTGCATTTGCTATCTCCCCCATCACCTCTTTTAGTACCCTGGGATACATTTCATCAGAGCCAGGAGACTTGTCTACCTTTAGCCCCATTAGCTTGCCCAGCACTGCCTCCTTAGTGATAATGATAGTTTCTAGGTCCTCACCTGCTATAGCCTTCTTGCCATTAGTTTTCGGCATGTTATTTGTGTCTTCCACTGTGAAGACTGACACAAAATAGCTGTTTAATGTCTCAGCTATTTCCTCATTCCCAGTTATTAAATTGGCCTTCTCATCCTCTAAAGGACCAATGTTTACCTTCGCCACTCTTTTACGATTTACATATTTATAGAAACTTTTGCTGCCTGTTTTTATATTCTGAGCTAGTTTACTCTCATAATCTATCTTACTTTTCTTTATAACTTTTTTTGTGGCTTTCTGTTGTCCTTTAAAGATTTCCCAGTCTACTAGTTTCCCACTACTCTTTGCTTTTTGTATGTGTTTTTTTTCAATCTGATACTTTCCTTTATTTCCTTAGACATCCCTGGCTCACTCTGTCTTTTCCTACAGCTCTACCTAATCACTGGAATATACTTCTGCTGAGCACTGTGAAAAATTGTTTTGCAAGTCCTCCACTGTTCCTCAATTGACCCACCATAAATTTTTTGCTCCCATTCTACCTGAGCTAATTCCTCCCTCATTCCTTCATTGTCTCAATTCACACAGAATTGATAACAGAGTAGAAGGAGGCTATTGAGCCCATTGCAGTTGCACCAGTTCTGTTACTGAGTGCCTATCTCCGGCCTTTTCTCTATATCTCTGCGTGGCATTTGTATCCAAATAATCATCCAATACCCTCCTGAATGCCTCAAAAAAACCTGCCATCACCAAAACTCCAGACAGTGCACTCCATATCCTCAACTGCTCACTGAGGGAAAAAGGTTTTTCTCACCCTTGCTTCAGTTCCATATCTGTGCCCTCTTGTTCTTGCTTCTTTTACACTTGGGTGGAGAGGCGATAGCCTAGTGGTATTATCACTGAACTGCTAATCCAAAGACCCAGATAACATTCTGGGGACCGGGGTTCGAACCTTGGCATGGCGGATGGTGGTGTTTGAATTCAATAAATATCTGGAATTAATCATCTAATGACGATTGTGAGTCGGTTGTTGTAAAAACCCATCTGATTCACTAACGTTCTTTAAGGAAGGAAACTGCCATCCTTACCTGGTCTGGCCTACATGTAACTCCAGGCTCACAGCAATGTGGTAGACTCCTAACTGGCCCTCTGGTCAATAGATGCTGCCTAGCCAGCGGCACCCTCATCCTGTGAATGAATTAAAAAAAAGCTTCTCTCTTTCGGCAGGCTCATGATTTTCAAGACCTCTATCAAATCACCTCACACCTTCCTTCTGTCCAGGGAGAACATTCCCAGTTTGTTCAATCAATCTTCATAATTGAAGTTTCTCATTCCTGGAACTGTTCTCGTAAATCACTTCTGCACTCTCTCCAGTACGTTCACATCTTGCCTATAATATGGCACCCAAAACTGTACACAATATGCCTGCTGAGGTCCAACAAGTGTCTTGCATAAGTTCAATGTCACCTCTATGCCCCGATTAATAAAGCAGAGCACACCACATGTATTATTTCCTGCTCTCTCCACATGTCCTGCTACCTTCAAAGATCTGTGCACATATACACCTGGGTTCCTGAGGCAACTGATCAGGATGAGAGAGAAAAACACTACCTGCACAGAACACATATTATCCAACAGACCCAGAGGTTTGACCATTGAGAGATTAGGATAATATAAGGGTTGTGTGTGCAAAGCATACGCAGAGACTCATGGAAATAAACTACTGAGGTGTGAGAATGTTGTATATAGCTAGTAACTTGTTTAAAAATGAGCATGATAATGCATTTTGGTTTTTTTTTGTTACATAAAAGATGTTTGGATTGAAATGCAATTATGTACAAATGTCTGTCCTAGTTTGCTGTAGTCATGGGACTTCAAAAGCATGAGGCACATATCCACGAGGCAGACACCTTAAGGTTCACTTCAATAAAGCTATTGTGTTGAACACTCAAAATACATACCACTTAAGACCTTCGCAGGAAGGCCAGCGGACAACTTTCCAGTTCTACTGCCAAGTGAGATCCTTATGTGGACAATTAATGCCCTCTTAAAGGTTTTTCCATTCTGCCACTGGTATTCAACAAGGAGTGGACAAGAAAGCTATTGCATGGGGAACTCAAAAAGCAAATCCTATTGGGATTCAAAGTTTGTAAAGCGTCTGAGCAACAGGCCTAGACTCAGGAAGGTTAGGTGGGTCGGTAGGGGGTGAGGGACGTTAGAGGGACTGATTGCCTGAAGTCAGGCTTTCCAGGAAATAGAGCAGGTATTAACCTAAAATTTAAAAAAAAACGAAAGAACTGCGTATGCTGTAAATCAGAAACAAAAACAAAGTTGCTGGAAAGGCTCAGCAGATCTGGCAGCATCTGTGAAAAGAAATCAGAGCTAATGTTTCGGGTCCAGTGACCCTTCCTCAGGGTTTACCAGCAACTTCAGTTTTTGTTTCAACTTAAAATATGCTGGGTCAGCCGATTTGAAATTAAATGAAATTAAGTTGAGTGGAATAAGGAGGAGAAAATATACGAAGCCTGGTAACCACCTAGCGATTAATTAGAAACGTCACTGGTTTTAAAGTGTGTATGCTTTGCTGAAGGAACGTGTGTATGCTTCCATCAAGTCTTGTAACTCAGCAGTGATGCTCTGACCTGTCACAGTAACACTGGAGAAACTGAAACTTTGTGTAAAGCAAATAGTGAATTAGACATGATAATGTGGACTATTTATCAGCTCAATTTGTGATTTTCATGAGTTGTACTGTATAAATAGCTTACAGTGGGGTAATGTGAAAGTTATATGCTAGAGCTCATTAAAAGCAATAGACGAGTGTTTTTCCCAAGGAGACACGAGCAAGATGTAATAAATTAATTGATCATACCTATGTGGAAAACATGACACATTTGTGACATTAGCCAGTTGACAAACTGGACATTTGCTGGAGCCTGGATCATGTCAAACGTGAGAATGTGTAGCTTCTTTGTAATGGAAGCAGTACAAAAAAAAAAAAAAAAAAAAAAAAATGTCCCTTCTCTTACAGCAAAAGTAGCTCAGTCAGGGAACAAGATGTCATTTGATCAGTCCCTAGAGGTTAAGAACAGAGCAGGCTCATAACCTGTTCTGATCATCAGAGAGATCCATTTAAAAAGGTTCACTTTTGATTGTAAGCATTGTGTGGGAAAGAATTTGCAGTATTTCTTTCCAGTATACATTTTGAACAGTAATTAAGGGTTATGGTGAGCAGGCGGGTAAGTGAAGCTAAGTCCACAAAAAGATCAGCCATGATCTTACTGAATGACAGAGGCGGCCTACTCCTGCTCCGGTTTGTGTTCTTATAGCATAATGAAGATCATTGGGTAAACTCTATTGTTAGAACGGCTTGGTTTATTGATACCCAGAGTAAACCTGATGGACCACAGAAAGTGGGAATAATAGCCTAAGCTCGCCAGTCGAACCTCACAACTGAAGCTGCTCATTCATTCCATTTTTCCTGTAATGTGGTGCCCACAACTTTAAAACACTACTAGGGTCTAATAAGTGCCTTATACAAGTTGGTGGTATGCTATGCTCCTATTAATAAACCTATTAATGAAGACTGTTAGTGTCTAACAATGGGTTGTGTGTAATAGCAAATGAATAAGGCCTGGTGGGTGAAGCTAGGATATAGGTTTAGAGCTTGAAATTTTCTATCGAATCCAATATTGAGTCCAGAAGACTAAAGGGTCCCTTGTTGAAGATGAGGTGTTATTTTTCCAGCTGATGCTAGAGCAATCCAGAGACAGAGGCCAGGGAAGAGGGTGGTGTATTAAAGTGAAAGGCAACAGGAAGGTCAGGGTCTTTTTTTGCAGCAGAACGTAGCTGCTCTGAAGCGGTCACCTAGTCTACGTTTCATTTCCCCAAAAGTACAGAGACCACGTTGTGAGCAGCAAATGCAGTAGAATAGAGTCTGGACAGTGCAGGTGAAGTTTGCTTCACCTGAAAGGTATGTTTGGGCCCTTGGGTACTGAGGAGGGAGGAGGGAGGAGGTAAACGGACAGGAGTTACACCTTTGGCGAGTGCAGGGAAAAAAAGGTGCGATGTGGGTTGTTGGGAGTGAAGGAAGAGTGGACCAGGATATCCCAGAGGGAACAGTCCTTGCAGAAGGCAGACAAGGGAGCAGAGGCGAATATATGTCTGGCGGTGGTGGAAATGGTGTCTGCTGATCATCTGGATGTGGATGCCATGGGATGGTAAAGACAAAAGGGAACTTCATTGCTGTTGTGGGTGAGTGGATGGAAGACAGACAGACAGAAAGACGAGGGTGTAAGTGTGGCAGATGGGTCAGACCCGGTTGACGGCCCTGTCAAATATAGTGCTGGGGAATCCTTAGTTGAGGAAGGTGGTGGACATTTCAGAGGCTGCCTTGAAGTTGGTATCATTGGGACATATGCTACAGAGACAAAAAAGGAAAAGGAACTGAAAGAATGGAATAGAGTCTTTCCAGGAAGCAGGGTGCAAGGATGTATAGGCCAGGTAGCTGCGGGGGGGGGGGGGTGGGCACGGTAACTAAAAAAGGGTTTAATAATGGATAATAGTGGCCAGTCTATCACCCAAAACAGATGATGTCGAGGAAGGGAAGAAGAAGTCAGAGGAGAGCAGGGTGGAAATTGAAAGTGGAATAGATGAATCTCTCAAATCCGGAATTTTAAAAAAAAAACAACTTTTAAAACAACATGCAACAGAACTTGATGTTTTATTAAAGGAAACTGCACAGATTTGTACACTGTAAATACAATATTTTATAAATGTACAATAGCATATTATTGGCAAAAGGATAAATAAGAAAATTGTCAAGATTCTTGGAAGCACAGTTGGAACAAACCCAGGAATGCCACAGAATTTCCAATATACAGTAACTACATGTAAAGGCATGTGTATAATTGCAACATCAGAAATTACACTATACCATGTTGTAGTCCAACAGGTATATTTGAAAACAAAATTTCAAATAAACCTGCTAGACTGTAATCTGGTGTCATTTGATTTCTGACCTTCTCCACCCCAGTCCAACATTGTGGAGATGTCAATTAAAAAAAAACACATACTCAGTGCACTGTCATTTTCTTCTGCTCATTTTGGAGACTTACTATCCAAGGTGCCACATTTAATTTATGCACGAACACGCATGAAAAAAAGTGTGAATGATTATGACTTTAAAAAGTTCAATAAATGTGCAAGTTGGACATTCAACTGAACATCATAACTGATGCTGATCTTTAGTCTTCCAACTCAGTAGTGAGGTCACAAACCCTTAAAAGTGCAAATAGGGGAAAATCAGTACTCTTGGTAGACCACAGTAAATTGCCCCCAATGTTAGTAAATTGGAACTTCCTTGATGAGAAAAGCAGAAACAGAAATTTAGTATGTTTGATCCACTAGGTCTATTCAACACATGAATTTTGAACACAATGCACTCAGGATAGTATAATCTTGCATGTGTACACATCTAATTTCTACCAATATCACTTACAGGATCAAGTGGATTGGGGACAAACAAACAAACAAAAAAAAAAATTAAAAAAAACACATCATTAAAGCAGCTTAGCATCCAACCCATTTTGAAATTTGGGCCCACAGGGAGTATAAATGGGAGTATAAATGGGAGAATAGTCTGTTTGAACTGAATGCTGAGAGGAGACAAAATTTTAGGAAGTGTAACCAAGAGTCAAAATGAGCAAAAGCCATGAAGGTGCAACGCAAATTTTACAACAGGCATACATTTAAAAAAAGCCAAAAAAAAGCCACAGCAAACAGAGGAAAGCGTATCCCCCATTCAACAGTACACTGGAGTTTCCTTAAAATCTGGAAGATAATCAGTAGTTTTTTGCTCCATACAAATTTGACAATTTCAGTAGCAATCTCTTTTCACAAAGAACAACTTATTAAGCAAAGACAGCTCACTAGTCCAATGTTTAATCCTATTGTACTAGAGTATTTCACATTAAAAGGTATCATTTCTTTAGCAGTACACTTGAATGGAAGACAAAAAATTCTCTTACATCCTTACTAAAATGAAAACCAGGGATCCACATGTAACAACAGCCCCAAGGAACTGCTCAATTAGTTTACACTAGAGAGTTTGTGGAAAGTAGCATTAGGCATTTGCTGATAGTCAAAAGATTAAACCATCATTCATCAATCCTTGAATTTCACTGCAGAACAATAAAAAGCGAAGAAAACTGGAGAAAAAGAAAAAAAAAGTGTCTTTGTGAAAAGATCCAGTGCTGTCTATATTTATGGTGGGTTTTGAGAATACATTAAACACTTTTTGACGTAGTAACCAAAGGAAATCTTAGCTCTTAATTTGCATAACTTACAAAATTGACTAAGTAGCATGGATTCCTTTAGAGGAAGCACGAGTGTGTGACTCTAACTGAACTGGTTATGTATAGGATTCCGAAGTTGTCCTACATTCTTACTAAAGGTCACATTAATTATTTGGATCACATGCATGTATGAAAAACTGTTTAATTGGAAAGTGCTTATATCATACATTACTGGGCGAACAGTAAAAGGGCACAAGTGTACGTCCCAATTCAGACTCAGTGAACTGACCTCAAGTCGTGTGTTACAATCTGCACCATTGGCTCCCTGAAGAACTCAAATCAGTGTGTCACCCAAGTAAGTGCTGGAGTACTGTGTTACAGTGCTGAAGAATTGTGTTAGTAGCTAGTTCAGACACCTTACTCAGGAGATCAAACGCGCCTGGTGGCAGTCTTCAAAACATCAAGAGAAGGAGGGAGGCATTTTTGGTGATCCTTTCCTAGTACGTGGATCACATAGATCTCCATTATAGTGTCAGGTTAACCCAGCTATCACTCAAACATTAATAGCACAAATCATGGAAAAAGATAATCTATTTAATTAGCCTGCATTTTCTACAGACTCCTCACAACCATACCATCCAAATACTCAGATATTCAAATTAGCGGTCAATCTAAAAACAATCTAATTTCTTTTGACCCTGTCCATCCAACTACAAAATAAACAAGTTCCCTTAGGATTTACTTCAAAAGCTCCACGTGCAGAGTACTGACTGTTCAAATTTCTGGTTCTTCCCTCTGCCACCTAAACACCCAAAAGAAACTCTTCACCTCTGGAAATCCAATGGGAACCTTAAATCATTGATAATCTGTAGTTAAACTGAAAAAGGATTCTATATTTGAAATTTAAAAACATAATGGTTCAAAGTGATGCAAGAGGTTAACGTTCCCACAAATCCCAATTCCAATAGTGAATAGCCAAAAGTCAAAGTCTACTATTCACATTGGTGTAATCATGTCAGCAGGGAATTGACAACGCCCAACGATAACATACAAAAACTCCTCGTTTGCTTTCCTCAAGCATTCCCCTTTCAATGAGAGATGTGCATTTCTTCCTCAATTGCACTGTAAATTAGGTTGTTTGGGGGGTGGCGGGGAGGGACGAGGAGAAGGTGGGGTCAAGCATTTTTTTCATTCAGCTAAATGTTTGGTGCTTTATTTGGGAACATTCCCTTTAGACAATTTCCTGACAGAAGAACTGTAAAATGTAAATATGGACAGCATATCCTTACAGGTTGTAGGTTTGCTCAACTTTTAGGAGACCACACTGACATCAACTGCTAAGAAATTACAACTTTTCATACAAAAAAAAAAGAAAAGAAGTGTCACAAATCAGTGTTTGGATAGAACATCAGCAAGACTAACAATTGAAAATGAGGCAGCTTAATATCCACTCAGTAAAAGTCACAAAAAATGTACTGTCTCTCTGGGATTTACTGAATACTTTCAATATCTCACTGCACTGATTAGAGCAATTTTTGACACTACTTGAAAAAAAAAAACTGAAAGTAGTCACAAAAAAAAATGTCACAATACCATGCAAGCAGTAGTTGGAAACAGCGCTGTAGTTTTCAATATAACCACAATGGAAAAGATTTTTTAAACAAAAAAATCAATGCTCAATACAAAGTAAAGGTATAATGACGAGAAATTTCTAAAAAATACACAAAGCAGAAAGGATAGGTGACGTGGAAAACAGCTACATGTACACTCTTAAAAGACAAAAAAGGTTCAGTGTACCAAGTTACAGTACACTCATGAATGTGCTTTAACTGGAGAATGCATTGTTATCTTGCATGCTTTGCTTTAGTATATAATTGTGCACAGTAAATGCAGGTATACAGAAAATACTTAAATATACCACTATACAATTCAGAGTTCTTCATACACTAGAGTTAAATTACAACATTGGCAAAGAAAAACTGAACCAATCTTACTTTATACAGTTACCATACAAGCCACATAAAACTAATCTACAGTTACAGACAAGTCACAGCAAAGTTACAAATTAAAATGATTTGGCAAAATAGGAACTTTCCCACAGGACAAGGTAAAGTCTCCAAAACTTTCAGTGTACAGAAAGTCCTGCAAATACTTTCATACATACCAACACTTGGTTCGACACTGGAGTGGTTCTTTGAATATTTGCAATATCTACCCACCCAAAGGATCACTGAACAAGTAAAACACCAAACCATGATTCAGAAGCTGCAACAAAAAAAAAGGGAAGGCAACAAAGCAAACTGCATTTAGAAAAATGTCTATTCTTAAGGGGAAAACAAACTAGTCTGCGTTTTTGAAAAAGGTGCTAACACTAGTTATTCAATACAGTGCTAAATGTGGATAAAATAAAATTCCAGCTTCCTGATAAGAATGGACAACTTGAAGTTCTGCAAGACCCCTTGTATTCAAGATGACATCTTTGTTTTATTTTGAAATATTCTAAGTGTAGAAGTGAACAAAATGATGGGTTAACTTGCCTTTATGATAAAAAATTAAGCAATACATTACCTTTAAAAGTCAGATTTGCTGCTTCTGAAACATAAATTTAGTGATAGAAAAACGCCCAGGAATGCAATGGCCTCAGGTTACAACATGCTCTTTTATTAAATAAAAAACAAATACTTTCTCCGATCATATTTTCGTGATAACATTTTTCTGGAATACATGTTTCAATTAAAATTTGCATTTCTCCCATCATTTTGTCTGCCTGCCTAACTTCGGTATTAAGACTTTAAAACTGTCCACTTCCCAGCCTTTATCCTCCTATCTCCCTGAGGATGACAATCACTACTCCGATCACTCAGCCAGCTTTCTCTTTGATGGTGGAATCAAATGCTGTGGAATTTCACTGGGTAGTTCGTGACCTTCTAGTTTGACCTTAATTAAGTGATTAGCCAATGCAAACTCCTCATCATCCAACATACCATCCTTATCTATGTCTGCCAGCTTCCAAATTTTCCCCAGCACAGTGTTTGGCAGCTTGGACTTTACCATCTCCTTCTTTGCATTTGCCCCTGTGACTTTCCCATTGATAGGAGAGAGAGTGTAGAAGATCTCGTCATAGCTTGGTTTATCTCTGATCACAACCCATTCCAGGTCATCAATGCCCTCACCAGCTCCTTCACCGTATCCATGGCCAAATGGGCCATTTATCGTGCCTTCAAAGGCTCCACCTTTCACAGTTTGGGCAGGCCGCTGGGTTTCTTCCTGACGTACTAGGATCATGAGCTGAGCAATGTCATTTCCCAACATGTCATCGACTGTCTCCAAAAGTTTAAGCTTCAGTGGCTGAAACTTGGCAAAATCCTGCACCTGCAGTAGGTCCTGAAATCAAAAACAGGATGTAATTAACTTGAGCATTGAGGATTCCCTGCTCATGCACAAAGAGCAGACAAGTTCTGATTTGTATCAAAAGGACACATACCAAGAGAACTATAATCAGTTCAGAAATTAAAATCTTACATTGGTACAGGTAATGGCACAAGTGTATGATATTTCTGATTGCAGTGTTTGTCTCTCACAAATACTATATACTTCTATCACCAGTTTTGATCCATAGCTCAATCCAATTGTTGCTGAAATACCTTTATCATGTTCTTGGATTTTGCCTGACCTGACTCCCATCTTGGTCCCACGATAAACTTTAGTTCATTCAAATCTCTGCATTCTGTAAACTTAATGTCAAATCAATGGAAGAATATTCAACTTTGTCCTGACGCACATGGTTTTCCTAACATGGAGATCTGCAGCCTACAGACATAACTGGCAGAAAAAAAATCAATTCTGTTGGTTGGGAAGGAAGCAGAAGCAGAGGCAGTGAGAGTGAGGAAGGCAGAGGAGGGGGTATATCTGGGAATTTAGCACAGATGGAAAAAAAAAAAAAAGAGTGCTTCCAGTAAGCTTTACTGCACAAAACGAAAAACAGTGCACTGAAGAAGGAGCTCAAGGAAAGTCAAGAACATTTTCAACTACTTTTCAGCACCTGATTTCCAATTTTGTGCAGGTTAAATCAGAAACTGGTACGTTGAAAAAATACTTATATTGCTTCATCATTATAAAGTTCACTGGCATTGCTAAAACAATCTTGGAGGGGTAGCTTGTATTAATTATAATTAGCATATATTAGATATGGCAGGGCAGGTGATATGCTGCCATTGTTGAACATGGGAGCTATTAGATGATCCAGTATGATCTAGGATGTGGGGGGTGCTGGTGTTGAACTGGAGTGGACAAAGTCAGAAGTCACACAATGCCAAGTTATACTTCAGCAGGTTTATTTGATAGGTGATGAGGGAGCAGTGCTGAGAGCTTGTGATTTCAAATACACCTGTTGGATTATAACCTGGTATCATGTGACTTCTGACAGTGTGATCCAGGGCAAAGCTATCTGCAGGAGTATCAGCTCAGTTAGGGAGTTGAAGGCTTAGCTGCAGACATTACGGCACAAGGGGACCTAGAGGACAGGAGTCGCAGACTTTGTTGTTGGACAGGTTTGAGGTTTTCTCTACTTTTACAGGTGAGCTAACTGGCCATGTCAGCGTCATACAAGGGAGTCATTCAAGTGAAGGGAATAAGATGGAACGTGGTGATAGGAGAGGAATCATGCAGTAATCTGATTTGCCATGATCTAATTGAGTGGTAGAATAAGTCAAGCAGGCAGAGTGGCCAACTTCGGCTCCTAATTCAGAAACGTTCATATACTCATGTGAACGCTGAAAAACAATCAGCGCTTTTAGAAGCCAAAAGACCTGCAGATGTTGGAAATCAAATTGCTGGAAATATTCTGCAGGTCTGGCAGCATCTATGGAGAGAAAGCGGAGTTGGCACTTCAGGTCCTGTTACCCTTCCTCTGAACTGATGGTAACTAGGAAAAAGTTGCTTTTTATGCACAAGTTTGGGGTGAAAGCGGGCAGTGTTGGCAGGAGTAAATGATAGGTGGAGATACAGCACAAAAATATAGAGAGAACGGTTGGGCAGACAAAAAAGGAGTGGATAATGATCAGCCTAGGAGAACAATTAGCTACGAATAATAGGGACAGTTAGTAGCTAACAATGGTTTGTGTGTAATAGTAGACCATGTGATAACAAGGCCTGGTGTGGGGGGGTTTGGGGCTAAAGACGTGGGAGAAGGTACCTCAAGCCCTAAAACCATTTGACTCAACATTGAGTCCAGAAGACTGTACGGTTTCCAAGTGGAAAATGAGATGCTGTTCTTCCAACTTGTTCTGAGCTTCACTGGAGCACTGCAGCAAGCCTGAGACAGAGGCTCGCCAGGGAACAAAAACAAAAAAAAGGTGGTGTGTTGAAGTGGCAGGCATCTGGAGGTTCATTTCTGAAAAATGTTGGAGAATGCTTTCACTAGATTAAACATTTTGCTGACAGCTATCACTATTCAATACAGATGAAATCCCTACAACAATTCTAGTTTCTTGCCAATGTTTAAAAAATGGGCTTTTAAAATCTTCAAAAATCAACAGTTAAAAAAGTAGTGAGTTATTAGAAAGCACTTAATCAGGGGATGAGATACATTAGGTGAATTTTAAATTAGCCCTCACAGCCTTGACTTTAAAAAAGGTCTAGCAACAGCTGCTAGCTTTGCCTGTGAACCCAATATCCCATGCCAAACATTAATTAGTCTTGAATTGATTGGTTCTCTGGGGCAACTCAAACAGTTGGCCATCAGCCACATTTCTGTGGGTCTAGAATCACATGAAAGTCTGACTGGGCAAGGACAGATTTCTTTTCTGAAAAAAAAACAAAAAAAAAAAAAATGACATTAACAAACTAGATGGATAATAACTGAATGGTTACCCAGTTGCCACATTTTTACGGGAATGCACAAAACAAGTTTATAAACAGTGGTGCTAATGTTGGACTTTTGGACAAAAAGGAACACAAATGAATAAAGTATTTATCAAATATACAATGAGAAATTAGGACAGTGCGCGACAACTTAAGCTGTTAATACTTAACAAGCAAGACTACAGAGCAAGTATACAAATTGTCAAAAATGTATATGATCAGACAAACACATTCAATACAAGGATGCCAACTTCCAATACATTTGGATCATAGGTACTGCGCTAGTAACAGCAACATTAAAGAATGTTAACAAACTGTTACCTGCATTTTCTTAATGTTAGGAAAATCCCCAGGGGAGATCTGATGCTCTCGTTCAATCCTGGCATAAATATCTCCAAGGCTGTTAATTAGTTCTTTTTTCTTGCTGTCCTTGCCAAACACAGATGGCATCTCTTTTCGTAAGGCACTGATGATGTAGGCATGAACCTGGGAACAGGAAAAACCATGGCAAATTAATTGTATTTCACTTATACAAGTACTTAAATCCCCATTTGGCAACAGAAGATGGACAATTTCTCATTTTTGGTGTAATACAAGTACCATAGTAGCATCCAGAGGTTACAAGTTCAATACCATCACAGCAAATAAAAAAATGCAAACCTATCCTCAAATGACAGATCACAAAAGTTCCCATTGAAAACTTCATCTATTGACCAACTTAGTCAGGTTGGGAGTCTGAAACTCATACCCAATCTGGTCTGCACATTACTCTAGCCCTCACTTTGTAACTGCCTCAAATACCTTCTGAAATGAGTCTCATATTCTAACCACAAAAGATTTAAAAGATTAGAAGAGAACTAAAGCAGAAAAAGTCTAATGGTAATGACCCAGAAAAATCATGTCAATCATCAACACATTTGTTTCCTTTAATGGGGGATTGTTCACACTGTGGTTGATGGGTCTGTTCAATTTCATGTATTTCTGCTCTTATTACTCAAAACTAAGATAGATATCCACCAGTCCATAAATTATGTCTCCTCTTGCTCCATTTTCACTGTCACTAGCTCAATGTTCTCTCCTTACATTTGTCTCCTATCAGAATTCCAAAACAGAACAGCAGTGATACCCTGGCACACTCTTCAGTCACCCCCAACTTCTCCCTCTTTTCTACAGCAGGTTTCCAAGCAAGTATTAAGAATTGACTAGTGAGATCATTGATGCATTGGTTTCAATTTTCCAAAGCTCCCTCAGTTCAGGGACATTCTCTAAATGTTCTCAGCATCCCTGCCTTGCCTCTCCATGCTTTTATGCACTGGCATCTCAGCTGGAGTTTAAGAGGATTCTCTGTACCCTAGGGGCAATGACTTCTACATGCTGGAGAAGTCTAGTGATCCTGCTACATTCCAGAGTCCAAATGTCTTACAAGGCTACTTACTGGGGGAGGAGGGCCACCCACTGTGACCAGGCTTGATAACAGTTGCTGAGGCTAGGAGCAGATACAATACTACATGAAGTTTGACCAGGGCTATGGTGGAGCAGACAAAAAGATACAGTTCTGATGCTCACAGCAGTGTAGTGGAGTCCTGCAAAATACACGAATACACGAATGCTCGTGGCAGTTGGCAGTATTGCTATCTGAGCCAGGAGGCCGGGGTTCAATGATACAGAGGTGTATCATAACACCTCTGAAGAGGTTAATTAGAAAAAATTTCTATACTCTGGACTGGCCGCGTCACACCATCCTAGTATGTTGTGCTCTGTACAACTGAAACAGGTAATAAGGGAACAACAGTTAGAGGAACTCAGAGCATGGAGCAGTCTTCATGAAGAGGATGAGCAGGAAGAGCCTCACTGTGTGCCTGGCTGAGCCGGAGTTTGGCACTGTGAGCCAGTCAGGATGTAACTGACACCCAGTTCCAGCGGATGAGACCTGGATGAAAGTTACACAATACTTGCTGCTCAGCATGCAAAAAATTAGCTTTTATTCCAGATAAGACAACTTGTTTCCTTGCTTTCTGTATACTTCTGGAGTTTGCTAGCAAGTTAGTCCTCCATATTGTTTAAAGGCTCACCTGTATTTGTACATCTTCCAGTGAAGAACGAAGATATTCACAATCAGTATTGGGGATAGAGTAGCAATGACTTAGAGAGGGGGCAAGATGCAATGCAGCTAGGAATGGGTGTGCTGTGTGACCTGGTGGCCAAACAGCAATGAAGGCAAGACCTGCCAAATATTTCAAGTACTTTTTGTACCATTATATCGTACCATCCTTTATGGGGAGGCAACAGCCTAGTAGCACAATTGCTGGACTGTTAATTCAGATGCCCAAGTTAAATGTTCTGGGGACCAGGGTTCGAATCCCACTATGGCAGATGGTGGAATTTGAATTCAAACAGATCTGGAGTTAGGAGTTTAATAATGATGACGACAATTGGCAGAAACCCATCTGGTTCACTCATGCCTCTTTGGGAAGGGAACTGCCATCCTTACCTGATCTGACCCACAGCAATGTGGTTGATTCTTAACTGCCTTGTGTGTTGAGCAATTAGGGGTAAACAATAAATGTTTGTCTAGCCAGCGATGCCCTCATCTTACAAATTAAAAAATGGAATCCTTGCAATAGTGGAATGTGCAGGAGTGGATATTGGTGGACAGCACCTCCCCAGAAATGGAAAGAGTGAAGCCAAGGGAGAAAAGAATCAGATGAACCAGGAGCGAGAAGGATGGAAATTGGAAGCAAAAACAAAGCTTCACTTTTCCATTTCTGGACAAGATGATCATTGGGAGGGGTGTGGGTGGGCACTCAAGTGGCTACGGACTGTTCCGTATATCCCGCAAACAGGAATAACTGGGATTCACATCAGTATCCATGATCACACCTTTGACTTGGACAGGAGAGTGTTATTAGAAGCTTGGGGTCATGCTTATGATCGCAAAGTGTTGTGAGAATTGTACACTCTGCAACAAAACTTGTTAGCATTATAAGTTAATGCAAAAGCATAGGAGAATTCTGATTAATATTACTTCCCTTACTACAAGCGACGAGTGATAAATTCAGGCTTTTTTCATATTTAGAATGTTCCAGGAACTAATATGCATCCCAAAGGAAACTGCATCTGCTGGGATGTTTGACATTAAGCTTGCAGATCATCAAATTAGCAAACCAGCTGTACTTCAACAAAAGCTTGTCCAAGAACAAGCTAGGCGTTGCATACTCTTTAATACCTAACCAGATATGGGGAGATTCCACAGCCAGATTTTAGACTAAAGGCAATTGTGACCTGGTCATTATTTCTAACAATGAAATCAGCAATGTTTTTCAAAGTAAGAGGGACAGAGAAAGAAAAACCCTTACAAGTAGGCAATTTGTTAAAGCACAAAAAATGGCCAAAGTGTCCATTCTTTACAACATATGCAAAAGCCAACAAGTTCTGAAAGCTAAAAATCAAGGCTTGTGGCAAGTTTGATCTCTTCAATGCCCAGAAGTACCAGCTATCAAGTTTGGCTTCATGTCTATTGGTAGCCTTCTTGCTTCTCTCAAAAAAAAAAAAAGAGTCTTGTATGTCTGAACTGAGTCACAGACACACAGCTATACAGCCCAGTCTGTTGAACAAAATAAACCACAGATTAGCCCCATGACTTCCCCACAGGATCTCAGCACACAGGCACTTGAAGGCACATATCAGTTTATTTCCTCCCTGACTTTAGAACTGGAGAATAAACAGTACTACAATACAGATCAAATTATCACCTGGTGTCAAACTGGAGATCCTTATATACACAAGCAAACCATATTGCGGATGCTGGAAACTGGCAATAAGAGCAAAAGCTAGAGAAGCTTAGTTCTGGCAGTGCCTAGGGAAGGGGTTGGGTCGGGGGCAGGGGGAAGATGTTGAGGTAGGGGATAAGGAAGATGGAGTAAAATGGAGTTAGAGTCTGAAGTGACTGATCAGAACTTTCTAAAAAAAAGTCTGGAATTTTTATTTTTAAATGCTGTTGACAGATGGGGAGGACACATCACTTCCACTGTTACCGTTCTGCAGGAACCATTCCTTGTGCAACATCCTGATTCAATCCTGTCACTCCCAACATTTCCTCTGCACCATGGCACCTTCCCAGGCAGTGGCACATGGTCTAACACTTGCTCTTTCCCTTTCCTTCTTCTCACTGCCCAAGGCTCTGCACATACTTCCCAGATGAGGCAGTGTTTTATCTGAACATTCAATTTGGTTTACTGTATTCACTGTTCACCGTGTAGTCTCCTATACATTGGCAAGGCCAAATGCAGACTGGGTGAATGCTTTGCCTGTAGCAATGATTCCACCTTATAGTTGCTTGCCATTTCAAGAAAAGAATCTTATTCCTATGCCAGCAATTCCATCTAGGGCCTGTGTTCCAATGAAGCTCAAAGCAAACTGGAGGAACACCAGAGATAATAGGTACTGCAGATGCTGGAGAACCCGAGATAACAAGGTGTGGAGCTGGATGAACACAGCAGGCCAAGCAGCATCATAGGAGCAGGAAAGCTTGACGTTTTGGGCCTAG
>JAHRHZ010000040.1:37122634-37135683 GCA_024137785.1 Ginglymostoma cirratum | reverse complement strand
AAACGTCAAGCTTTCCTGCTCCTATGATGCTGCTTGGCCTGCTGTGTTCATCCAGCTCCACACCTTGTTACCTATGGAGGAACACCACCTCATTTCCCAACTGGGGACTTCACATCCTCCAGGACTTCAGTTAGAGAGTTTCACAACTTCAGCATATGACCTCTCTCCTCCATTTTGATTACTTACTTCATCCTGTTGGCTTTCCTACCAGGACAGCAGACCTATTTTCTTCCCATGTACCATCATCAGCACTCCCTTTCAAACTTTGTAGTTTTGCTCTGGGCAGCTTCACCATCTGTTCCATTCACTTCCTCACCAGCATTCAAGAACAACCCCCCATCATTTCCTAATTTTTTCAGTTCTGAAGTCATATTGAACTCTAGAACTTAATAGCTGTTTCTCTCCACTAATGCTGCCAGACCAGCTAAGTTTCTTCAGCATTTTGTTTTTAATTCCAAGAGCCTAGTGTTCTGTAGGATTCTATTGGACAGTGGGATGTGCCTTTATGCACTGATCCTTAACTTCTTTTAAAACTAGGAGAAAAGAAATGAAATCTTGTCCCCCTCCACTGACACCCTCATCCGCTCAGCCAAACTCATCCTCACCCTCAAAAACTGCTCTTTCAATTCCTCCAACTTCCTACAGACAAAGGGGGTGGCCATGGGTACCTGCACGGTCCCAAGCTATGCCTGCCTCTTTGTAGGATACGTGGAACAATCCCTCTTCCAAAGCTACACTGGTCCTATCCCCCATCCCTACCTCCATTACATCAATGACAGTATCGGCGCCGCCTCGTGCTCCCACGAGGAGCTCAAACAGTTCATCCACTTCACTAACACCTTCCACCCCAACCTGAAGTTCACCTGGACCATCTGTGATATCTCTCTCTCCTTCCTGGACCTGTTTGTCTCCATCTTGGGTAACCACCTAGAAACCGATATCCATTTCAAGCCTACCGATTCCCACAGCTACCTAGAATACATCTCCTCTCACCCACCTTCCTGCAAAAAGGCCATCCCCTATTCCCAATTCCTTCGCTTCTGCCGCATCTGCTCCCAAGATGAGGCATTCCACTCCTGGACCTCCCAGATGTCCTCATTTTTCAAAGACTGCAACTTCCCCTCCACAGTGGTCGAAAATGCCCTCGACTGTGTCTCTCGCATTTCCCGCAGCTCACCCTCCGATCCCTTCCCCGCAATAACAAATAAAACAGAATCCCCCTCGTCCTCTCGTACCACCCCATCAACCTCCGAATCCAACGCATCATCCTCCGACATTTTCGCCATCTGCAATCTGACCCCACTACCAAAGACATTTTTCCCTCCCCACCCTTATCTGCTTTCCGGAGGGACCACTCTCTCCGTGACTCCCTTGTCCGCTCCACGCTCCCCTCCAGCCCCACCACCCTTCCCTACAACTGGAGCAAGTGCTACACCTGCCCCTACACCTCCCCCCTCACCCCCATCCCAGGCCCTAAGAAGACCTTCCACATCAAGCAGATGTTCACCTGCACATCTGCTAATGTGGTACACCGTATCCACTGTTCCTGTTGTGGCCTCCCCTACACTGGGGAAACCAAGTGGAGGCTTGGGGACCGCTTTGCGAACACCTACGCTCGGTTCACAAACCATTTCAACTCCTCCTACCACTCCTTGGACGACATCCATCCTGGGCCTCCTGCATTGCCACAATGATGCCACCCGAAAGCTGCAGGAACAGCATCTCATATTCCGCTTGGGAATCCTGCAGCCCAAGGGTGTCAATGTGGACTTCACAAGCTTCAAAATCTCCCCTCCCCCGACTGCATCCCAAAACCAGCCCAACTTGTCCCCGCCTCCCTAACCATTCCTCCCACCTCAAGCCCCACCCCCATCTCCTACCCACTAACCTCATCCCGCCTCCTTGACCTGTCCGTCCTCCCTAACTCCATTCACCTTTACTGGCTCCAACCCTGCCTCTTTGACCCGTCTGTCTCCTCTCCACCTTGCTTCTCCTCTATCCATCTTCTATCCGCCTCCCCCTCTCTCCTTATTTATTTCAGAACTCCCTTCCCCTCCCCCATTTCTGAAGAAGGGTCTTGACCCAAAACGTCAGCTTTCCTGCTCCTCTGATGCTGCTTGGCCTGCTGTGTTCATCCAGCTCTACACCTTGCAGACAGTTGGTGGGGGAGGGCCAGGGGAGTGGTGGGGCACACGACAGGTGGGAATTCCTCATCTGAGGTTAGGTGAGCTTTGAACTCTCCTCATCCCCAAAGACTGGTCAGCCTTGAACGTAAATGGCTGATCATAGGCCAATATTTCCAGTGTCCGTCAGCCCAAAAACTAGATGGATATTGTGAAAGCGAATGAGGAATTTTTAAATTCAAAAAAACTTAAAGATTAGAGAAATTAGGCTTAAATCTACTCTCCAAGGAAAAGAAGAGACGACCTTACTGAGGTGTGCAAAATTATGAACAATTTTGACAGTGCAAAAGGAGGAGATTCTGTTTCCACTAGTTAGTACATCAGTAACTAGGGATCACAATTTCAAGCCAAAATCAGCAAGAGAGCTAGAAGTAAGTAAGTGAGAGGAGGACAAATTTCTTCAATCAATTATTAGGATTTGGAATGCACTGCCTGGGAGAGTGTGGAGGGAGGCAGATTCTGTACGAGGATTCAAAAGAGCTGGCTATATATTTGAAACTGATGAATTAAGTGCTACGGAGATAGGGTTGCAGAATTGGACTAGCCAGGTCACACTTCAGAGAGAGTACAGACATGATGGGTCGAATGGCCCCCTTCTGACCAGTAAAATTCTATTCTATTTTGCTCACAAGCTTGGAAAGATTTCTGAATTAGCATTAACTTAGAGAATCTGTTTTACACCTTGAATAAGAAAAACCTTAAAAATTCTGCCTCTGACAAGAGGAAAGACATTGCAAGGCATAACTAATAGGGCAAGTTGTGGAAAAGAGAGAAAATTCTATAGCGCTTACAGAGACAAACCTATGAAACTTGCCAAAATTGCAGTTTGAATTATTTCTGGTAAAAATGCAGCCCCTTGCAACTGTTCCAGATGACAAAGTCGGTGAACTGTAGGTTGAGTGTCATATTGCAAAATCTCCAGTAGGTATTTGGTTTATCCAGAAACAGATGAAGTTACTTCAGGTCTTGGTGACAATGTCCAGGAAAAGATGAAAAGCATCATGTAAATCATACCCAGAAGAGAGGCCAAGTGATGACTCAGGTGCCTCTTCATGTAAAGTAGACAAAGTCACTGTACATACCTCAAGGCTAACACCTGTTATTTAAACATGTAAAAAGTAACCTGCTGATCCTTTGGTGGTGAAGACAGGAGAATTATAAATGGGGGAAAATGCCAGAGACTTCACAGTAAAAGTCACAAAAAGCAGATCAAAAATAGTAAGGAGCCACATTCACTCTTCTTTTGCAAACATATTTAAAGGCATAGAGCATGTGCAGACTTTTGGATTGTTGCAAAAACCATCCAGTTAAGAAAGATCATTGGGATGGTGGCACAGAACAAAAAAACAGGATGCCCAAGAGACTGCAGAATTTATAAAAGCCAGTAATTTCCAGGACCTGGTCAGCTTTATTTAAAAAAGTTTGAAAAGATGTGGCTAAGTGACAGGAAACAGAGGATACATAAATAGTGGCTCAGTGGTTAGCACTGCTGCCTCACAGCACCAGGGATCCAGACTGGATTCCGCCCTCAGGCGACTGCGCAAACGCCGTACAGACATCTCCCCACGTCTGCATGGGTTTCCTCCCACATACCAAAGATGTGCAGGTAAGGTGGATTGTCCATGTTAAGTTACTATAGTATTAAGCAATGTGCAGGCTGGGTGGATTGGCCACAAGAAACACAGATTTATAGGGATGGGGTGGGATGCCCTTCAGAGGGTTGGCGTGGGCTTGATGGGCCATAATTGCCTTAAAAAAGGCAGGAGGCTGTGAAATTTGGGATTCTTCAACTAGGAAAACTCAAAGACCCTTATATTTTAAATACAAAGCTGGAAAGAAAAAAAAAAAAGGTGCAATATGGAAGCCCAACACTGGGTAAGCATATGCATGCATAGTCAGTAGCTGCAACAGCGATAACAAGCAAATTTGTCCATGTCCTGAGCCAGACCCAAAAAAAAAACCACAAATTGAGCCATTACAATTACTGAACAAATTTACTACCAGTTAGTAACGGCAGGAAGATCAGCAGTTTTGCAGCAGCACAAATGTAATTTTGCTGTTTCTATGGAAGGGAATAGTTAGAAATTGAATTGCCTCGATTTTTAATATTACTGGACAACTCCTCCAAAAAAAAAGTTACCATGTATAATTAAGCCAGCCTAAGAGATGACTCAAAGACGATTCCCATTATAGAATTAAAAAGTAACAATGGGAAAATGTAAAACTAATACTCAACACTTCCTTAGTCACCGACCACATATCCCATCATTTTCTAATAAGTCGAATGTAACCTTATCACTAAACACCAAGCGTGTTTTAGACCTGGACAGTATACAGCCACAGTTACTGGATTGCTAAAACCATCTGCAGAACCACCACACTTGACAACATTTGGAAAAAGACCAGTAACAGACTTCCTTCAAAAAAGTTAAGGACGCTGAAAGACAGGCAAGAACAAGTATTTCTAAGGAACAAGTAAACAGGAAAAGAAACTCAAGCTCCGGAAACTTGATAATTCACTGTAATAATTCATTGTGGTAAAACTGTTCCACTTAAGCGGAGGACACCTTGACCTTTCCAACTCATGTGTAAGAATTATTAAAGTTGATACTCGAAAAAGCATGCTGGATCAAATAAAGATACCTATAACGTTTATGCTGGAGTTTAGGTATAAAGATGCAATGTGTGAACTCTGAAATTTGAAGCACATTTGTCCAGTGAGTGACATTGCCGACAAGTGCCGACTGGCAGAGGACAGTGAATAAAAAGAGAGTCTTTTTCAGGTTGGCAGCCAGTGATCAGTGGAGTTCTGCTGGGGTCAGAGCTCCCTACATCATAATTAATTCCATCTAGTGTGTAGTGTAAAGTGATTACAGCATTGGATGTTCAGTGATTGCAAGAAATGTAACAAATTGTGGGAAGCTAGGCTCAGTAATCATTATTGGAAGTGCTACCAAATGATTGCTGTGCTTCCACCATCTTCTCCATTCTGAGCTGCAGTACTAGCCCCTGCTCCCCTCATCCATATTTTTGAGCTGGGGATAGGAAGAAGAGAGATGTTCTTTGAAGATCTTTTGGAAAGGGAAGCAAATAGTTTTTGGGTTCAAAGACAAGAACAGGTGAGATTGTTCCTGCAGCCCTTTATTTTAGAGAAAGCATTTAAAAAGGGGAAGATTGAAATAGAAATCCCTCAGTATGGGAGCAGGCCATTTGGCCCATTAAGTGCCCAAGGACCTTCACAGCATCCCACCACACTCACCAGCCTAATCCACCTAGCCTGCACATCTTCGGATCGTGGGAGGAAACTGAAGTACCTGGAGGAATCTCTTGCTGACACACACGGGGAGAACTGGCGACTGTGTGTGGAGTTTGCACAAAGGTGGAATCGAATCCTGGTCCCTGGCAATGTGAGGGAGCAGTGGTAGTCACTGAGCCACCATGTTCACCATGCATTGGCAATTGAGTTATGATAAATTTAGACAATGAAAGATGGGTGAAGGCTGGAATGTAGCATAAATAGCAGCCTGGAGGCCAAATAGTGTATACCCTAAGTTGCCAATGCTTTTTAAGAATAAATGTCTCCACATGCAAGATCTAATCACATTATAGAAATAAAACAAAACTTCAAAAAACCTTCTGCTTTTAGTAGAAGGTGGCCAGCCTCAGTGTATATGGATTATGTATTGTTCCCAAACTTGGAACTACATCAAATGGGTCAGAAATTCTTCAGTAACAAACATTAATACGATGGTATTACAACTATCTTTTAATTAAGATTAGCTTTACCCTTGGAAGTTAACTTTCAATACTTTGTAATATGGAGATGTTACTTTATCTTTCAGTTTCACCATTGTTTGTGCGGAATTAGAGTCAGGTTTCACTCAATATCCTAGGGTTGATTTGAAGATCTCATCCACAGGAAAGCTGTACTTGAAGTGCAATTCAATAGGAGATGGTGTCATATTATCAAGGTCTTAAGGTTTACAACTACAACTACAACTACAAGTCAGAAAAAGGGACTAAAGGAGGTGGTGCGAACAGAAATAACAGAACCATGGGTAACATACCAAGGCAAATAAACAAACTGGAGTAGCAGTTGATTTCAAATGTTGAATCTGGATGGTTGTAAAATACCTAACTAGAAGATGAAGTTCTGTTCTTACAACTTCATTACAGAAGTCTAGGAGGGGGAGAAGTGCTGAGGTAAGGAGTACACGAGAGGTGACCAGAAAAAAGTTACGGATGTGCTTGCAGTTACACAAACCAAAGCAATCATCTTTCGGACTTCAGAACCCCTCAAAGGCGATCACAACAAAAAGCAGAAAATACAGAATTAAAAAGGAGGACAAGTAAACAGCTCTTTTGCCTGGAAAGAATGTTTTGACATCCTGGATAGAGGGGAGGGAGTTAGAAAGGGACCTTAAATTTCTTATAGGAGATGAGATGAGATGAGATGAGATGAGATGAGATGAGATGAGAGATGAGCTGAGTTGAGGTGAGGTGTGGGGAAAAGGGGAAAGGTGAGCAAGAAGTATTACCAATGGCCTCTGAATTGCTGGACCAATGAGTGACTGAGTTCAGCGGAGGTATCATGATGGAGGTGGTGGAAGTGATCTAAAAAGAGGACATGGGAGGGTAGTGGAAGGTGAAGGCAAAGGCAAAGGCAAAGGCAAAGGCAACCTAGTAAGGTTTGGGGAGGGATGGAAATAAAAACTGGGGGAAAAGTGGGAATGGGGCAGGGTCAAGAGGAACCTTTGATGAAGGAACATCACACTGGGGATTCAAAACAAAGATGGCGTTGCCAGAAAAGATGCATGAGAAACAGAGAAACTGGAAAATATCATTGAGATTGTACAGGGAGCAGGATGGAAAGAAACTCAACGGATGTAGCTCTGGGTGTCAGTGAAGTTAGGAAAGAAACTTGTAAGGCATTTACTAGAGTGATACAACTACACAATGGATGGATTAGAATTGTAATTTCCTTTTAATAGCAGGTAAATATTTTAGTTTTAATTTCCACGTAAAAGAATACAAAGATTTAGGCTATAAACAGATCACACTAGATATGCCCAAATACCACATTTTTTTCCCCCTTCTCGTGAAGTTACCTATTGCACTCTGTGCCCGCGTTGTCTGGACCATTGTACTATACCTCCACTCATCCATTAACAAAACATTGGTATGCTCCCTCTTCACATTCTTTTTCTGCACCCTCTTTCAAGGCACCTTTGAGTCATCTGCTGAACTTTTATTCAGAACATAGGTCTAATGAGTAAGCTAGTCAGCGCTTCAAACCTACTCCATTTGAATAAGATGGCAGATGATCCCATTATTGTCACTTTCGTACACTTTTTTGCCTGCCTAAATAACTTCACTCCCTTCTCCATCAAAAACATAACTACCTTGAATAAATTCAATGAGCCATGCTCCAGTCTTTCCTGGTGAAAGGAATTCTAAAAAAAAAACTTACAAATCTAAGAGAAAAAGAAAAGAATTCTCATCTCCATCTTAAAAGGACCTCTCATCCTTAGGGTTCTCCAGCTTCTCTCTCATGCAACAGGAAACTCAAGTGCCAAGCAATGACCATCTTGAAGAGAGAATCAAGCCTTCTTTCCTTGATGTTCTCTGTCCCTTCACTGTTGCTGGGTTAAAATCCTGGAATTCCCTTCTTAAAATACTGCAAGTGCCCTACACCAAATGCTGCAGCAATTCAAGAATGGAGTTCATCTCCACCATATCTAGGAAACCAAGGATGGGTAATAAATACTGGTTGAGCCAATTGCACATACATCCATGAAGAAATTAAAGAACCCTTAGTATCCACCCTGTCCAATCCACATTATGCTGCCTGTGGTTCCATAAAAATACCCTGAACTCCCCAAACTCCAGTGACTGTAGGCCTATCCTACAACCTTTGTCCATAAGGCAAGCCATTCATCCCAAGAATGAGTCTTTTCTGAACTGCCAACATAAATGTTAGTGTTTTAGAAAGGAGGAAAGCAAAGTTATACACAATACTCCAGACGGAATCTTACCAAGACTGTGTGCAACTGACATAAAATTTTGCAATATATCCGATGTCCATGAAGAAGCTAAGATCATCTTATTCAAGAAAAAGGTAGCAACCGAGCCATGCAGTTTTAAAGTTTGTTCAAATGTGTTGAAAATTTCATGCTCAAAATTGTGCAGAAAATATGCATTATACATGCTGCTCTTTAAAATTATAAATGGAAAAGCCAGTAGGAAGCGTTTGGCAACTAAAGCCTTAATCTACGGAGGTGGCTTAAAAGGAATTTCAATGAAGTACACAAAACCTTAATAAAACCCAATTATCAAAAAAACAACGAAAAAGTGTAATTAAGACATGAAAGCAGACAAAAATTAAAAGCAGGAGATTCAGAGTTATTTGAAGAGTATAAAGCCATTCTACACGCGTTGCATGTGCACAAACCTTTGCAAGACGTGCCCTCTTGATCAGGTCATTGAGTTTTCGTAAAGCAGCATTTCGAGGGAGGCTCTGGATATCTTTGAACAAATCTTGTTCCTCAGCCTCAAAAAGCTTGCGATTGTCTGGAATCAGCAGAGGGTGAGACCAGAACGAGCCAATGTATACCCTTATCACTTCAGGAGTATTGATAATTTTGCCTAAAGACCACATAAGAGCACCATAAACTCTCATTAGCTGCTGGGTCTCAATCTGGTCCGCTTTGTTCAGCACTACACGGATCTTGTCTTCATGATTCTTCAGTGCTTTGATAACTTCAGAGAACTCATCAGAAATATCGAGCTTATGAGCGTCAAACAGAAGGATGATTCGATCAACACGCTCAGCAAACCATTCCAACACCGCAGCAAAGTCATAACCTGAAAAAGACATCGTGTGAATAGTTTAGATTATTTTGTGATCTTAAAATTAATCACATTAAAAACAGAGGCAGCAGAATATACAGGAATGAAGGAGAAGAGATAGGAAACTGAGAAAGCTAAATGATTTCTCTTCTGGGTTACAAGAACGATCTTGAATTTAATTTTGATTAAATATTTTTTCTAGACATCTCACAAAGCAAATTAAGTAGTGTTTTATTACAATTTACAGATTTCATTTAAGCAAAATGCACATTTGGGAAGTTTAACTTTCTGAAAAATGCTGCTAAATCAGTTTATGCAATGCATACATTGGATACAGCAAGCTGTGTCCAATATAGCATCATCAGTAATTTTAATAGGCTGCCCCACTTTCCACAGCAAAAAAAAAGTGGGGACCCCAATGATTTGAAAATGATTGCACCCATGATGTCTTATTCATCCACATTTGCACCTTTACCTCCAGCAACAGTCACACAAATGCTCCTCAATCAGCCTCATGCATTGTTCAGTTCTGTGGCACCATTGTTCAATTTCAATCTTAATGCAAACAAATATAAGAGGATACACAAAGAAAAATAGGTCACAAGAATTGTTATCGCTGAAATTGCAATGAGGAAAAAAAAGTGGAAAACTTGTTTCATACCAAAGGTAGCTGTAATAGTGGGAATGAAGCTAAATATATTCTAGTGATAACTAGAATTCCATAAGTCAGGAGGTACAAGAGGATCTGTGAATCCTCTAGAACTCAGTTGGAATTCTATGCAGAAGTCTGTATTGTTCCTCAAAAATGATGTTGGTTCTTCAGGAAGCCATCTGCTATTTCCAAGTATACAGGATAGCTCAAAATAAGAGGACTTCAGAATAAAAGTCAGTTTATTTCGTCAGTGGAAGGAAATAATTAAGTATGCTTGCTTAATATATATGCACATAACACATTGCTCATCCAGGTTGTAATCTCTTTTCTCTCTGCTTTCCTGTCCAAGGCTAAGTTGGAATTACACGTAGAAACAGGAGAAAGGAGCTTAATTTTCAATTTACAAATTTAAAGAAAAAAGTCTTGTAGGAATGAACTGGAAGAGACCATTTTAGGGCCATCACTAAAGTTTGTTACCAGTGGATTTTAAAATGGAAATCCCTTGTACACAATTACTGATGCACTCAACTTCAATGGCCTTTCCCACTGCCTTCCATTATGAAAAGGAAACCTCCAATACGTATGCTTATTACATCTTATTTATCCAATAAGGATCAGCCTTGACAAGCTCCTCAGAGTCCTTTACTACCATTTCAGGCTCTCAGCAGGAAAGTCTCTCCTGGTTCACCTTGCTGTGAGCCTACATGGCTGCTACAAGGCCAACTAATTCATTAAATGTTTACATCTAATATGTACAGCAGTAATTTGCAGGAAGTCATTTTTCTTGATGTTAGGTGCGGTACAGTAATTCTGTTGTAGGTCAAGTGGTGTAATTCCATTCAGTTTAAATATTAACCCTGAAGCCGAAACAATGTTTCGTGCAGCACATTGTTGAAATTAATTCCCATTTAATACAGACAAAAGACTGCATCAGCTCGATTGTGCAACTTTTCAAAAAATAAGATGCTAAGGCAAAGGAGCAGAAAGGGGTCTTTTGGCACAGACTGCATTAACACAAGACCCAAACTTCAACTCCACCTTCCTACCTTTTTGCCAATCGCTTGGATTCCCATACTGATCTAAAAATAATTCAGTATTTCAGCTGATTCAGCTGCAAGAGCTCAAGCAGTAAATACACCTGCAGAGTCACTACGGCCAGAGAGAAAAAAATTCTTTTGCGTCTCGTGTTAATGAATGATCCCTGAGATTATGACCTTCTCCAGTGGTCCCTAGCATTGAAGGCTGGCATCTGTAGCCAGTTTGGTTCACTTCACTGATATCATGAAATGTTTGGAGACACCAGATACTGCAGAAGCTGCAGACCCTGGCGACATTCCAGCAATAGTACTGAAAGCTTGTGCTCCGGAACTTGCAAGGTAACACCCAATTTGGGTTCCACCAATGACTCTCAGCTCTTAACCTCATTACAGCCTTGGTTCAAACAGCAGTCAAAGAGCTGAATTCCAGAGGTGAGGTGACAGCACTTGACATCAAAAGGTCCAATTTGATTAAACGTGGCAAAGAACCCTAGCAAAACTGGAATCAATGGTTATCAGGAGACGAACTCTCCACTGGTTGGAGAAATACTTGGCACACAGGAAAATGGTTGTGGTTGTTGGAGGGCAGTCATCCTAGCTCCAAGACATCTCTGCACGGGTTCCTCTGGGTAGCATCCTCGGTCCAACCATCTTCAGCTGTCAATGGCCTTCCTTCCACCATGAAAAAGGTCAGAGATTCAATGGTTGCAGAGTGTACAATACCATTTGTGACTGCTCAGATACTCAGGCAGTCCATCAAATTCAACCAAACCTAGACAATATCCAGGCTTGGGCCAATAAAATGAACCAATATTTGCACCACACAAATGCCAGGCAATGACCATCACCATAGAATCCTTAGTGTGGAAGCTGGCTATTCAGCCCATTGAGTCCACACCAACCCTCCAAAAGAGGATCCCACCTAAACTGGCCCTCCTACTCTATCCCTGTAACACTACATTTCCCATAGCTAACCCACCTAACAATCACAGGACACTTATGGGCAACTTAGCATGGCTAATCCACCTAATCTGCATATCTTTGGTCTGTGTGTGGAAACCGAAACACCCAGCAGAAACCCACACAGACATGGGGAGAATGTGCAAACTGCACACAGTCGCCAGAAAGTAGAATTGAACCCAGGTCCCTGGCGCTGAGAGGCAGCAGTGTTAACTGTCCCAATAAGAGATAATCTAATCACTGCTCCATGACATTGGTGTTACCACTGAATCCCGCACCCGACGTCCTGGGGACTACTGTTGATCAGAGACTCAATTGGACTCACCACTTAAATACAGTAGCTACAAAGACAGGTCTTTGTGTAGAAGTGTAATGGAATACTCCCTGCTTGCCTGGATGGGTGCACTTCCAACAACACAAGCAGTTTACCACCACCTAGGATAAAGCAGACCGCTTGATAGGTGCCACATCCAGAAACGTTTGCTGCATCCACCACTGATGCTCGGCAGCAATGTGTATTATGTGCAGAAATTCAAAGATCATTAGACAGCACTTTCCAAACCCTTGACCACTACCATTTATAAGGACAAAGGGTAGCAAGTTCATGGGAATACCACTTCTTGCAGGTTCCTTGCCAAACCACTCACCATCCTGACTTAGATGTGTCACTGTTCTTTCACTGTCACTGGGTCAAACTCCTGAAATTCCCTCCTTAAAGAGGGCAGAGTCTACCCACAACATATGGACAGCAATGGTTCAAGGCGGCAGCACACCGGCACCACCTTCTCAAGGACAACTGGAGGCAGGCAACAGATGTTAGCCTGCCAATAATGCCCATGTCTCACGTGGAAAGGGAATAAAAAAAAAAAAAAAAAGCCCTCTGGTCCTAGACTGTGGCTGTAGCAGTAAAAATTGCAAATAAGAGCTGGAAAATGGAATTAAAACAGTTGTTTGATGACTGCTGTGGGTATGATGGGGGCCAAAAGTTAAAAAAGCCTTTGTGTTGTACAAACAGACTGTCCCAAAAGAGGAAAAACAAACTCTGAATATACCTTGTCAAACCTAAGAATCGTGTATATTTCATTAAAGGACGCCTCTCATTCTAACTGCCAACAAGTAAAGCCCAACTTACTCAACCTCAAAAATATCCCTCTTTCTGGGATCGACCTAGTAAGCCTTCTCTAGATTCCCTCAAAATGCCAGTAGATCTTTCTTTTGATAAAATGGGACCCAAAACTGTCCACTGTATTACAAGAGTGGTCTGACTAGTGCCATGTATAGCTGTATCAAGGCTTCACTTTTTTAGTCTCTTCCAACGTTCTCTCTGGGCTAACAAAGGTGCAGAGCTGGATGAACACAGCAGGCCAA
>JAHRHZ010000040.1:37088676-37122234 GCA_024137785.1 Ginglymostoma cirratum | reverse complement strand
GAAACGTCAGCCTTCCTGCTCCTCTGATGCTGCTTGGCCTGCTGTGTTCATCCAGCTCTGCACCTTGTTATCTCAGATTCTCCAGTATCTGCGGTTCCTACTATCTCCGAAACATTCTCTGGGCCGCGTGGCAGCAAGTTGCTGGGAAGCACCTTGCCTGTCAATAGTCATGGCACTGATGACATCTACCTCTGGAAGCTGCTGCCAAGCATGGACCTCATTAGGTCTATGCACAAGGAAGAAAAATTAGACGGAATGTCGCTATTCCATTGGAAATAAAAGGCAAGGGCAATATTCCATTTGCATCCCCTATTACCTGCTGACCGTAGAATACCCAGCTTTGTAATTTAAGCACGAGAATCTTCAAGTCAATCTGTGCTGCAGCTATCTGTAATTAAATAGCATTTGGCAGGAAGAAGTTGAGCCATAACTCTACTTCATTTTTCCACGTTCGATCCTACTGGTTCAGTTTTTGTTCATTCTCTTGACTGGTCTATATCCCATTTCAGACTCTCATCCGCACCACTTGCCTTCCTGTTTTTGGGAAATCTACAAACTTGGGAATAGGACATTCCCTTGCCTAGAGAGGTGTTTTTGTTTTTGCAAGTAATTGTAGATTCAGCACTGATCTTGTGGTACTCCGACTTACAGGCAGACTATCTCAAAATGCCCCCTTTATCCCAACGGTCTTCCACTGGAAGACCTACTAAAACTACTACAATCATAATTCATATATATTGGATTTCAAAAATACCTATCATCATTTCCCTCTTTATCCATCTTGCTTGTTACCTCCTCCTAATAAATCTGATATGCCACTCTAAGCTATGCCCTATGACATCTTTCATTGTAGAGTCCTACAGTTCTGGAAAGCTATTGGCCTTTAGCCATGTTAATTTTCCCTTGTATTTTTTCTCCAATACTGATACTGTGCTTTTCTACTTTTTTGCTCCATTTAGTATATTTGGATGTTATTAATTATTTACTCAACCCCTCATTTCCTGGTTTTCTATTATTTCCAGTTTATTCTGGTCTTTTTTCCTTCGAAAACACTTGTCAATTTATTATATCACTTGCTCACAGACACTAATTTTCTCCCTCTATTTGGTCTCATTAGCTTTTAAAAAGACTCCCGATTCTCTCATTTATAACTAACCTTTGCCATATGGCATCAAATTAGGGAAAAGAACAATCTTTAACTGCTTTGGTTTATCCCCTTTGTAAAATCCTTCCTCATTGGGATAAGTCTTTGTTGAGCCATGAAATGTTTTCAATGTCTGCCATTGTTCAACCAATGGTTTCTGCTAAGCTTCTTTACCAATCCACTCCAGGCTTCACTGCCATATTGTTCCCTATTTACATTTAAACAGAGTTGTTTCAAATCCACATTTCACTCACTCAATTTGAATGCTTACTTCTAACATGGTACTGACCTTTTCCTATGGGATCTTTTACTCGGACATTACTAATTAAGCTTGTTTTATTATGCATGACTACATGCAAAATTGCAGAGCCCTCATTGGATCCTCAATATATTCACTCAGGAAACTCTCCTGATGACACATCTGAGTTGTGTCTCACGCCCTCTCCCAAAGTAAATGTTCCCAATCCACATGATTAAAGTTACCATGTTAATTTATTCTCGCTTATAGTCATAGCTACTGTTAGGAGGCACATTGCCTGATCCTACCAGTATTTTCTTCCCCTTGTTACTTTTTCTCTCCACCCATACAGATTCTCCATGCTCCAATCCAAGACTTCCTGCTATTGGATGTATTCCATTAAGCAAAGCTACCCCACCATCATTTCCTTCCTGCCTATCTTTCCATAGGACAGGTGTAGGCCAGCCTGCCCCACCATTCAACATAAACATGAGCGAACACTTCAATACCTTTAACCCACTCAACTATTGCCAGTTACCTACAGGGTTATCAAATCTCTACATTGGAGACTTAAAGACAGCAGATATCTTAACGGCAGAGGGCTGTGGAAACTCAAAAAAAAAAGTGTTCATGAGCTTCAGTACAATAAAAAAGCATTAAAATTTTAGACCCAAGAGGTATCCTGCTTCTTTTTCCAAATATATAGTGTTCCACTGGTTCCAAATTCGCCAGCGAGGGGAAGCAACTTAACCGGCGTGAAGTAGAAAGAATGCAGAGAAGATTTACCAGGATGTTGCCTGGGCTAGAAAATTTTGGCTGTGGAGATATGGATAGAGGGTATTTTTCACTCCCTCCCCTCCCTTGAGCAGAGAAGACCCAGGAGGAATATGATTGAAATGTATAAAATTTGAGGGTGCACTGAAACTTTGCCCTTGGTGATTAATCTCTCCAAGTGGGGAGAAGGCTTAGAGGGAATATAGAACATATATAGAACAGCTGGCATCCAAAATATTGATCTTTGCTCTAGTAGAGACAGACATGGATCAAGAGACTGACCCACCTATTCCTGTTGCTTTCTATTGGCCAGCCAATCATTAATCCATCCTAGGATGTCAGCTTCTTTCCCAAATGCTTTAATTTCTTTCTAACCAGCCTCATCGAAGGTGGTGGATTGGGGCTGGGGCGGGGGCGGGGGTGAGAACTTTCATCAAGTGCTTTCTGAAGACCTGAACACACTACCTCCACTGGAAAACAAAAACCAAAAAATAGGTGCTTGTGACAGTGCTTACATCCCCACCTTTGACCAGGAGGCTCAGGTTCAAGACCAGCCTGCTGCAGAGGTGTCACCCATCTCAGAACAGGATTAGAAAATATCTGCTATGACCATCAGCTCCCCTTTATGGAATTTTCTTAGTAACAGCTTCAAAAAATAAAGTAGTGAAGTTCAAATATGATTTACCATGTGTAAAATGGGAAAAGGCGAAGGTGTTGGCTCCATCATATATTCAGTAGATTATTAATCCAGAGAAGAACAAACCCAAAAGAACAACAAACCCAAAGAACTGCAGATGCTGGAAAAAAAATAGCCAAACAAAAAAAAAAAAAAAAAAAAAAAAAACAAACAACAAATTGCAGGAAAATCTCAGCAGGTCTGGCAGCATCTGAGGGGAAGCAGAGTTAACATTTTGGGTCCAGTGACCCTTGTTCAGAAGAAATGCTGCCAGGCTGAGTTTCTCCAACATTTTGTAATTCTCCACATATTGTACAGTAGATTCTGGCATTTTCCCCACTATTGATGCAAGGCATAGTTTCCAGCTTTCCCTCACTCCCGCCTTAAATAGACAGTGGGGTAATATTTGCTACCTTCGAATCTGCAGGAATAATTCCAGTCTATAGAATTTGGGATGATAATCACTCCCCATTCTTTCAAGCCTCTTGGATCTCCAATTCATGGCTGCAGGAATTCTGGATTGGATAGCAGTAAAAGTGACTTTAATTTTGAAAGGAGCCAAGACTTGTCCCAATGACCAATTAAGTTCCCTGTTTTACATCACATCCCAGGGTACATCATATGCAGAGACAGAAATACATTTTAATCCTATGTTTTGTCCAGTGCAGAGTTCAGCTTTTATACAATAAAATGGTTTAGCTGTTTATAGCAAGTTCAAGTTGTTTATCATTACATAGCAAAAAAGAAAAAGCCTACCTATTTGTTCCTACAACAGGATCCCACTTCAAAAATTAGTTGTTCCACACAAAAAGGTACAATAAATGCAAACATGGCAAAAGAAACAACAATCCAATGGCATAACATTTTACAAGCAAGTGATTTTGTTAAATTAACTTGATTACATTTTCATTTATTCTTCACTGTACAAGTAACATGTTTCCCAACATAGAAATTAAAAGCTGGAAAATCTGCAAAATAAAAGCTGCAAGTACATAAATCTGGATTGGTGGAATAGCTCTTGGCATGAGGCAGAGGTAGGCAAAGCAGTATGCCTTCGAGGGCATAGAAACAAACTATGGCATCACAGTCATATTAGGTCAAAATGGGTGGGTAGCAGCTTCCCTGCCAATTTTTTAAGCGCTTGTTTATTGAATTCAATTTTGCAGCTTGTTCCTAGTGGGATTTACATTTAGGACAGCAAGATTCCTAGCCCAGAGTCTTAAATTCCCCAAGTGAAGTGAAATCTGATTTCAGCTTTCATTTGTGCTTTTGAAATACACAAGCCAACAAGATTATAAAGGCAATGAAAGTCATTCAGGCCATTCTGGACAGAAAGGAGGAGAGGGTCTACAACGTCTTACCCCTTGTAACTCAGCCTATACCCACCTCCTCCTGCAGAGACAATTACAGGGACAGTAACAGAGCATCAGCACAGACTACTGTTGCACGACGCAAAGAAAGGCTTGAAAAAGATATGAATAGAAATCAGAATCTTGCAGGTCTTTTATGTCATGCATCAGTTTGGATGCTGGTTTGAAAATAAAGTGAAAATTAAGTTAAAATTAGAAAGCTTCTACAATTTGAGACTTGGACAACGGTAATTGGTGGTAGAAAGCATCTGAAATCATGCAAATAGATCTGGCTGTGATATTGATCAGAGGGTCTACATTATGAAGGGACTATTTATGTCAAACTAGTATTATGGAGACTGATATATCATGACCCACTTGGAATTGTCCACCAACATCCCAAACCTTGCTCAACACAGACCGCAGGTCAGAACAAAAACAAAAAAGCTGAACAATAAATATGTCCTATATTTCTTCAAACAAAAACAAACAAATTTTCTTCTAGTTTATAATAATTAAAAAAACTCAATAAACCAGAAGGTATGCAAAGGTATGGGAAAAACAAACAAACATGGAATGACAGGAGAGATCACTGGAAGCTGAGCCCTGAAGCCTACCCCATACTCCAACAGGGGAAGTGGATATTTTTTCATAAGAAGTGAAGCAGGTAATTTGCAAGGCAAAGCTTAGCTGCTTTTGTAAAGCTGTGGTGTAAGCACTTAAGTGACAGCAATTTAAAAAGAGAAAAAGTGTGCTGCTTTATTTGAAGTACCTCCATATGGGCATCGACTGCGCGAGCTGTACCCTTCCTCTTGTTCTGCTCAAAAAAAATAAGAATGGTTGAGGAAACGAAGGTTGAAAGAAGTGACAAGAACAGGTTTGTTACAAAAAAGCTGGAGAAACTGGAGGTCTAGGAAAGACTGATTTGAATATTGCAGTAAACTCCTTTCAGCTCAGACTCTGAAAAAGGTAATGAATGCAAAACGGTCATCAAAAACCATTGTATCGTACTACTACTTTCCAGCCTTTAGTCAAAAAATGAATTTGCCAAATGTTGGTGACACTACGACTTACTCACCAACTTATTTGGAGTTAGGTGCAGATTAACCATTACCTCATTTCGGTGGCAGAACGGGTTCAGGGCACTAAATTATTATTTTGGTTCCTACATAGTCTGGAACGGCTGTTGTCTGTCTTCTGCATATTTCCATAGTCTTACAATCCTCACAAAAAAAAAAAAAAAACAAAAAACCTCCTTATCTGTCCAATTTGAGACCATGCTGATTTACGTTACAGAAATTGAAATTTCATGAAATACTAATTCAGGTGTTGAATGAATCCATCAAACATCTTGAGCTTTGAGACATGAACTGTCCCATTTAGACCAGATATCTCAACGAATCTGTAAACACAAAGTTGTTAAAAAAACAAGGATGGCATGACAAAGATTAAGAATACATAACTGATGAAAACAATGCAAGATTTCATAATACTAATGGCTATTTTCTTCTTTCATTAGAAACTAGTTAGGTAAAAGCTTTCTCCACTAATTCATTCAATCCTTACTGTTCTCATCGTTCAGTCACACATTGCACCATATACTAGCTCATCCTGTTCAATGAAGTCATCCGGCCTTGACCATGAAGGCTTTTTTGTTCAAAGCCACTTCTGCTCCAATCCCAGAGATTGGTCAATAGAACTGGGATATTCGAAAAAGATACAGGCAGCTATTACCAAGTATAATGAGGGAGAGAACGGGAGAGTGCTGCTTACTTCTCGCTCCTTTGTCTGGCTCAAACCTGGCAATTCCACATCAAACTTCAAGTTCAATTAGGCCTACAAAAGCTGTCCTCTATACTAGATCACAGCAGTGAATCAAAAAGTCTGGCAAAAGCAAACGGAGAGCCTCTAAGCCATTTTTGTTGTTGTATTTTAAACTGGTTACTGGTCCTGACTACACGTGGAATAGGTGATCCACTTCTAAAATGTCTGCCAATGTCATCAAGATCTGCTAAAAAAACAGATGCAATACGGGAAGATAAAGATGCAGAATGGATACATAATTGAGAAATCTATGTGCAAGGTCGTACATTTAGTTAAGAATCATACTTGGACTTAATGTGCAAACATTAAGCAAACAAGAGGACAAACAAAAAAGGAAAAGGAACTTGGAGGCTACAGAGACAAAAATCAGTGATACTGATCTACCTTCCAATTAGTTTCAACCAGAAGTTGGAGTAACTCAGCAGGTCTGGCAGCATTTGCAGGGCGAATGGCGAATGGCGGAGGAGAGGCAATGGCCTAGTATTAATGGTTGACTGTTAGACCAGGGACCCAGGTATGTTCTGGAACCTGGGTTACAATCCCATCACAGCAGATGGTGGAATGTGAATTCAATAAATATGTGGAATTAAGAATCTAACTATGACCATGAATCCACTGTTGATTTTCCAGGCAAAAAGACTCATCTGGTTCACTAATGTCCTTTAAGGAAGGAAACTGCCATCCTTACCTGGTCTAGCCTACATGAGACTCCAGACCCATAACAAGTGTGGTGGACTCTGAACTGACCTCTGGGCAATAAATGCTGACCTGTCCAACAGCACCTCGTCCCATGAATGAATTTTAAAATAAGTCCAGCGTGCCTTCTCAGAGATCAGAATGCAGAAGTTTCCATTTGTTTGTTTCAGATCTCCAGCACGGAGATCTTTTAATCTAGTTTGTTCAGTCACCTTTACTTTTGTCTGAATCTATTGGAGGGATAAGCTCTAACATTTCTCCACTTTCCTTCAATAATTTGATACAAAACGGAGGAGAGGGAAGGATTAGGGATATTCAAAAAAAAAAACATTGGAAAAATAAGTAGACAGAAAGGATAAGACGCAAAAACAGTAAAGTGGGAATTTAAAAAAGTTAGAACTGCAATGGGGAACCTACACTAGAAAAGGTAACTCCCACTGGCTTTCAAACAGTTAACAACTTGCCTCAATCTCCTGCTCTTTTCCTGAAACCTGTTAAATATTTGCAAGTCACAATTTTAATCTAAGTCTCAATAGCCTAAACAGAACACCAAAAGGTAACTGTGAGAATGAATTAATACGGCACAATAGGGAAGAATTTCACATAGATCATGCAGGCTATCAAGCATATTGCAGAACTGTTTTAGGAAACGCCCGAATGCCAAAAATATGAATCCACAGTGTAACTTTCAAGATGAACACAACAACCTTAACAACAGTTCCATATCAGGTTTCCACTTTGAAGTCCCTGCAGTAATAACAATTGCCAAATTATGAAGATCTCACATTAAAGTGCCAAATCCAAATATCCTTGACACCAAGCACAATTCAAAGTATTTAACTAATTCTCAACTGCACTGCGTGTTTAAACCTGAGCTCTACTGTAAATAAGTTCCAAATCGTAAGTGCAACCCTAGAATTGGTTAACCAAACCATGCCAGTCAGCAATTTTTACGTATTGATGAACCCATCAGATTCCTCATCAAGAGATCTGAAAGAGGGACCTATTGGTTAAAAGGCTGGTCAGTTACTCCCTCCAGAAAGACAGTGAACTGGATTTGCAATATAGGAACTGCTCGAAAAAAAAAATTACGTTCCTCAAATCTGTGCTTCCTTTTGTACGTGAGACCAGTGGGCAAAAGTAAGAAAAGCCAGGAGACTGGAACAGGAGACAATTTACTTTCTGTACACTGGCTGGCAGCAACTTGACAATAGCATGAAGAGGGATTTCTACCCGCTACCTGCTGAGTGCCTTCAATGCTGTTTTTGGGTTTCAACCATTCAGCCTAGGCAATAAGCATCTCAACAGGAGACAGAAGTAGGTCTCCAGTTAAATACGATATTAGTGGTGGCTGCAGTCTGTTAATCTGTACCTGTTAAGGCTAGACATAGCCCATGGTCATAGAAACCAATTCACAATTAATAGACTGTTTACAGCTGACAAAGCATGGCATTGATCAAAGATCAAGTTGATGACTTTTAAGGCCATCACTTTTAAGTCATCTGGAAGTTACCCATTTCCCTCCAAAGAATGAGGTATAGATTCTTCGTTATGTAACTGAAAGTAAGTTTGCAGGTATGTATGACAGATCAAAACAGCAGTCTGGTTTTAAAAATTACTCAGAGTGTTGGCAGCACTGGGTAAGCCATCGTTTATTTCCTCATCCCAATTACCCCTTGAACTGAGTGGCCTGCTAGGCCATTTCAGAAGGCATTTAAAGAGAGAGTCAACTGCATTGCTGCAGGTCTTAAGTCACAGGCAGGCCAGTAAGGGAAGGACAGCATATTTCCCCACCCCAAACATTAGTGAACCAGATGGGTACTTTCTACAGTTAGATTTTTACTATTAAAAATAAAACATTTCAAATATCAACTGCCATTGTGGATATCAAACCAAACCAATGCTCCCAGAACATGGGTTATTAGTCTAAGTGACATTACCACTGCCTCTCCAAAATTAGCCAGCTTATCCATAACACAAGTTTTTTGTTAGAGTAATTATTTACAATCCTTTCCTATATTGTGACCCCTCCCCCATCAGATGTGAATCATTCCAGATGCCAAAAATAAAAATCATACTCCAAACAAAAATCCTATTATAGCTGCACAGAATTAAAAAGCATGTCACCAAATCCTGAAATTTGAGCCCAACAGTATTTCACATTTTAGCTTGTCTTAAATGCTAGTTATGTGCTAAAAATTAGACTATTGGATCAAAGTAACAAAGCCAAAGAGGTAACATAACCACTTCTAATTTTTTAAAACAAGCAAACATTTACATTCTCGCAGGCTCCTTAAACTTATGACAAAAACAGCATAAAATTGGAGGCAACTGTAGTTCAGCCTATACTTGCAATTAATACTAAATCTCTACAGAAACTGGCAGAGAATAGAATTTTAAAAAAGCATGAAGAGCTTCTATAAGTGAAAAGGAAAAAGATTAGCAACAAATATGGACCCATTTTAGACAGATAGAGGAGCTTATACTAGGAAGAGAGAAAAAGCAGAAGCAAAAAAAAAAAAGTGTCTGCTTTCAGAGATGAAGACGGAAGAAGTCTTTCTGAAATAAAGGGTCTTGTGTGCAGAAAGGAAAGACATTGGTATTAAAAATTTTAAAAAGTAGTATTGGAGAAATTAACAGGAATGAAAATTGACAAATCCATGAAACCCTATGACTTTTACATGAGACAGCAAGGAAGAAATATCTAGAGATTGTGGATACATTGAGTAGAATTTTGAAAGATGTTCGCCAATCTGCAACAGTACTTGCAGATTAGAAAACGGCAAATGTAACCCCACTGTTTGAGAACAGTGTTGCCTAGAACATAAATTAAAAATGTTTATGTAAATCACTGAAAAAGACTAAAAACTTTGCAAAAGGCAACAATTTTTTTTAAAAAGCATTTAAAAATTAGTCCAATTAACCACTTAAAATAACTGACTACATTACTGAAGTCACTAGGTGCACAGTGCCTCTTGATTGATGCACCCAAGTTTAAAAGACTCATCGGCTTCCTGGTCAAGAAACTGGAAGTTAATATTTCTGGAGTTTTACACATGCCTGTGCAAACTCAGCTGGAAAAACAACCCCTCAGCAACGATTGTCGTGGATAATTTGATAAAAAGAAACACACTAAGAATCGCAGAATTCAGTAGTTATTGCACATGAATAAACCTCTGATCTTATTTGGGGAGGTGGTGCACTAGCGATCATCGGTTCACAGTAAGCTAGAACCTTAGACAAGAGGGCATCAGCTTGAAACCCACCATGGTTGCTGGTTAAATTTGTAATTCAATTAAAATCTGGAGTGAGAAGCTAGTTTAAACAGCAACCACGTAACTATCCACCGTTGATTACTGTAAAAACCATCTAGTTCCCTTTAGGGAAGTAAAGGCGACTTATCCACTGGTCTACATCTGACGCCACACACAGCAATGTGGTTGACCCTTGAAACCACTGAGAAAACTGCACAGTAAGCCACATTTGTAACAAGCCAATACCCACATCCCATGAAGTGATTAAGAATGTGGAGCAAAAAAATAAAAATATCTTTTGTAGTTTGTAAAAATAACACATCCCCAGTGATCTGTCCAATATTTAAACCAAGCAACTTGTAAAGTTCTAAATCATATTAAGATGCTGCAGCGTATAAATTGACTGTCACATGCGTTACAAGGGACTACACTTTAGATGTGTCAAGTGACTACAAAACAAAAATCATGCTTTGCTACCTAGAGGTCATGAGCAGTTCCACAAGCTCCTTTCCTTGGCACAAATTTCAAAATGCATATTATTTGAAGCCAAGGACATGGTTAAAATATTTCCTGAAAACTAAACAAGTTTCAGCTGCTTCAGAAATCAGATAAACTAGAAGGGCTAAATTTAGAGGGAGGTGATGCAAGCAACAGTACAGGGAATGAGAGCTAATAAATAACAAAACGAATAAACCTAGCCATTAAACTGTACAGAAATGTGATAAAGACAATAATAATGTTGTTATTTAACTTAAACATCTTTCCAGTGTAGTACATCTCAATCTTGTTCAGGATCCAAATCTTGGAATGAATTGGGAGTTTTGACAGAGGTCAGAGCTATTGAAGGAAAGGAAATGTTTGGCGTGAAGAAACAAAACATGGCTTCTTGGGAGGCAACATTAGTGCTGGACGCCAATATATAAATTTAAGTGCCAGGAACAAAATCTAAATCTGTAATTGCTCTAGATTTTGCTGGCAGAAATTCAGAATGCATTAAAGCACTGAGTAAAAACATTAAGTAGAGGTTAGATTGATTTCAGACCAAATCCAGCCTCAGCTTGTAACTATAAAATCCCTTAATAGACAGTTGGAGTCATAATTGTAGACTTTTTTGCCACTTGGCTCACTGTGTCTGACATCTTCACTGGAGTTGTTTATTTTTCCATGTAACCTTTTATAATCCTTTTTTCAATTTTATGCCAATGTCTTGAAGTGGTCTCGGCCTTAATAGCCACTAATGGCAAAAAAAATTCCATGTTTGAGGTTAATTGTTTGATTCTGCCTTCATTGTTTTCACTGTATTGCAAATTGATTCCCCTATTAGTTACAGTGGCCGGTGGAACAGTGTTTACTCGTCTTCTCAAATTTTGAAAACTTCAGCTGGATTTCTTCCTAACTCTGCTCCATACAGAAGTTGATTTAAAATTGGAAACACGAGTTACAAAATATTTCAAAAGGTACTAGAATTTTTTTTCTTGGATGTCACTTTCGGGCAAGAGATTGGAACAGATCGGAGGAGACCAGCAAGCATAAGTGCTCTTCCAATCTACCAAACAGGCATTAATTGTAAACTTATAGTTTAAATTAAACAACACCTACTGCAGCATTAAAACACTTGCTGTATTTGTGCAAAGTCTCTGACTAAATATCAGCTTCCTTGCAATGCAAAAGCTAACCTTCTCAAATGTCTGCTCAAGGATTTTTCCATATTTCTTCAGCTTTGATCCAGAGTAGTCATGTGTCAGATAAGAGACTAATGGTCTAAGTGCTGTAGGCAATTAATGGTCAAGCAAAGCATGAAGAACTCGAGCAGGAAAAGAGCCGAAGAGAAAAAATGGTACTGAACATCTGATGCAAAAAAGAAAGCTGGCCATGGCTCCCAGACGCTGCTCAAACCAGGGTATTACTTTACCTGACCTTTGTTTGAAGTCACTCTCAGGTGGGTATTCCTGGCTCAGCCAACGTTTATTGTCCATTCCTAGTTGCCCTTGAAAGGTGAAGGTGGTGGGGAACTGCCTTGAACCACAACAGTCCATTCTGTATCAGTACACCCACAATTCCATTAGATTTACAGTCAGCATGGTGAGTGGCTTGGACAGGAATTTGCAGGTGGTGGTGTTCATGAGACTGTTCTCCTTGTCTTTCCTGTATGTTCTCTCCTTCCTTCACCCAGTTAGTTTGAGAGTCATTGACTGCAGAGTACCCACCACTTTTACATTCCACCAATAATATTAAAAGCTTCTTAAACCTGCTGTGCCTCCTAGCCAAGCTGTTCCAACACAGCTATAAAAACTGCCATCCACCTGCCCCACATGCAAAATAGTTCAGGTGCTTTCTAGACTGGTGTAATCTACCTGGTCAGTTGGTGCGCCAGTCTACTACTTGACCAACAGTAAAGTGCTAGAAGGGGTCACCAACCATGCTATTAAGCAGCACTTGCTGAGCAATAACTTGCTCATTACTGTTTGGGTTCTGTCAGAGCCACTTGTTCTTGACAGAGACACATACACAGACATACATGCACCATAGACGTAGTCCATCCAGGCCCTCAAGCTGGCTCAGCCACTGATAGTGGCTAATCATACACACAATATTCTGTTCCTGCTCTATCCTTGCGATCCCTTAATCCTAAGAACTATATGTGCATCTCTTAACTTTTCAATGTCCTGATTTTAATGGCTTCCTTTGACAATTCCACATGCTCACAAGAAAATCTTCGTTTGTACCAAAAGGCATACCCTTCTCTTTAGGCTGACTCAGTTCTGTACTCCCTGGTCACCAAGAACATTCTTGCTGCATTTACCCTGTTTTTTGATGTTGTTATAGGATCAAGTCTCAAACCTATCTCTCCCCATGCATCAGCCCTGCCATCCCAGTAAAACAAACTGGCAAAACAAAACCAAAAACTGTGGATGCTGGAAGTCTAAAGTAAAAACAAAGTGCTGGAGAAAATCAGCAGGTCTGGCAGCGTCTGTTGACAGAAGGCAGTTAACATCCAACTTCTGGAGAAGTGTTACTGGACTCAATCCACCTATCTTTTGTACTCCCTCAATAGCCAGAACATCCTGGCCTCATTACAGTCTTGGTCCAAACATGGGTGAGTGAGGTGAGGAGAGGTGATGTCAAGCCTGCAATTGACCAAGTGTGGCATCAAGTAGTTCCAGCAAAACTGGAGTCAGTGAGGGTGGGAAAACTCTCCCAGTTGGAATAGTGGCTGGCATAAAGGAAGATGGCAGTGGTTGTCGTAGGTCAATCATCTCAACTCCAGGATGTATCTGCAGGAATTGCTTAGGTTAATGCCCTAGGCCCAACAATCTTCAGTTGCTTCAATGATCTTCTGCCTGCAAGGTCAAAAGGTAGAGGTATTCCGTACCACGTGTGACTACACAAATACTGAAATCAGTATTTGCCCAAAACACTGCATAAATGCAGCAACACCTAGAAAATATCCAGGCTTTGGCAGAGGAGTGGCAAATGGTGCAAATGCTGTTAGTTATTTTGAGAAAAAAATGTGTCTCCATCAGGAGAGAATATAACCATCGTCCTTTGAAATTCACTAGCATTAGCGTCACTGAATCCCCTATCATCAACATCCTGGTGGTTGCTATTGACCAGTATCTGTACTAGGCTAGTCATAAATACAGACCCTATGAGAGAAAGTGGGAATCCCACAGCGTGCAACTCCTCTCCTGACTCCCCAAAGCATATGCCTTATGGATGGTGGACAAGGGAGGAGCATTTCACCATACTGACGAATTCATGTTTTCTGTGCAAGTGCAAATACAAATACACCCTACGTTAAACAAACAGAAGATATTGTTGCAATGTGCCAGCATTACCTCAAGGAATTAGCAAGAAAAGAAAGTAGCCTTCAAAACTAGGCGTTATCCACCATCACCAGTGCAGAAAACAGATGAATCAATGTGGTGTCAGGTGAATTGCCAAATACGATTCAGAGAACTAAGAGAGTTCACTGGTGGGGCAGAACAAGAAGCTGACTGTAAACAGTGAAGGTATGTGTTTTACAACTCTCTGGATATAGCACTGCTTACCTACCAATCAACCCTGCATCTCCGAGCAAGCAACAGCACTGCATATTTAAAACAAACCCCACCACTCAATAGAAGAAGAAAAGGCTGAAATCATTCTTCATTTAGGTCAAGCAACATTTGTAGAAAAATGACAATTTTTAGCCACTCTCCCTTTAGGCTAGAAGTGGTCACATATACGCATCTTTAAAAATAAAGAGAGCACGCAAAATGGAAAAAGACAATTGGGCTGATGAAAGCAATAGATAATCTATATAAAAAGTCAAATGCAAAGCTGTATACAAAAGGAAAATATGGCAAAATAAACTGTCACACGAAGGTAAAATCAGATGGTGGAAAGAGGGCTCATGCAGCATACTTGGCAACGCAAGTTTTTAATTTCAGGAGAAATAATTTGCTGAGCTAAATTCTGTCATGTGTTCAAAAGGAAGAAACAATTAAGAGTTCCTACATACTGAAAAAAAATTAATGTAGCTCCCATCCACATTTGTTATATATTAACATTAGTGTTGAAAAATTTTATTTCCTAGTTCTTTCTCAAGTTTAAATTAAGATACAAAGCCACAGCTGTAAACAAAGAGGGTCCTGCAATGAACTCACAGTAAACAAGACTTTAAAAACTTTTAAACCAAAAACAAAAACAAAAAAAAAAAAAAATGTGTCTCTCACAACCTCACCTCGGCTGATACGCTGCTTCTCTCCAGATAGGATGCCAGGAGTGTCAATGATGCTAATGCTTTCAAGCACTGGGTTTGGCAACTGGGCACACATAAATCTGGAAGACAAAAGTAATGCGTGTGTTTCAGTTTCCATCAAGCATAAGGCTTGCTGATCTAATGCTGCTGTTTCTGACTAAACCATTTTGCCATATTTTTCATTTGTACAGAAATGAGATTTAATCTTGCAAGAGTAAGTCGTGGTGGCCATTTGGCCTATTCTATTGGTGCTGCCTTTTCAATTGGTCCTATACCCTCGACTTCCACGATCCTGCAAGCATTCCCTCTAGGTGATTATCCAATTTGCTTTTGCAGGCCTGGAATAAAAATTTGTCTCCATCACACCGACAGCTAATGCATGCCAGATCCTAAACTCTTACTTTGTAAGAAAAGTACTTCCCAGATATCCAAATTGGCAACAGAAGCGATCATCTTAAAATCCTTTTCATCTACCCTTCTAAATGGGAAGTTTCTCCTCATCTACCCCCTGTATGTTATTTTGAAGGCTTTGATTAAATCTCAAACTCTTCCTTTGAGGACAAGCCAGCTTTGCTAATCTAGTCTTGTATCTGCAGCCTCTCATCCAAAATACATGGCAAGTATCTTTCAAAACTAATGTCTTTGCATTCTTTCTGAAACGTACAATTCTGCACATCCCTGATATTAAAGTGGAGGCCAAACAAGTGTTTTATATAGGCTCATGATAAGCTTTTCTTTTTGTTTTGTACACTTCATTTTGGAGCTCAAGATCTCAATTGTTTTAATGGCTTCCTCAAACTGCCCTGCAGGTCTTCAGTATTTATGCACATACATTCCCGGGTCCCCTTATTTGATTACCTTTAAAGTCGCTTCTTCCATCAGAATGCTTTCTAGTTTTCCCCATGTCCCCCTATTAAAAACAGCAGGAATGGATCAAATGGACAAACCAAACCAAGATTAAATACAACAGAAATTACTAGAGAAATTCAGATCTGACCACATCCAGGGGAAGAAAGCAGACTTGATAGAGTCTGGTGACTCTTTACAAGAATTCAACAGTTATACTCGAAATGATAACTCTTCCTTCCCACAGATGAGTTTCTCCAGCAGTGTGTTTTGGTTTCAGATCTCTAACATCTGTAGTTTTGTGTTTTATCCAAGATTAGAGATCTGCATTGAATTTCCATTATACCTTTGCACTCAAATTTGGATGTCTCTACTCATTTACCATGCTAATGACTATACAAACGAGTATGTGAGAACAGTACAATGACAAGCCACATTTTGGGCAAAATTATCAGTCATACAGTAAATTAGCAATTTGAAATTATACACCTCTCCTACAGCATTATTTCAGTTGGGGGAAAATTGCTGAAGTAGCTAACTACAAGTCAAGGGTGATAGATGTTTGGAACTTTTCCCACAAACAGTGGATGATGGATCAGTTGTTAATTTAGATCGGAGACAGATAAAACCTCCTAAGGGATATGGGCCAAAGGGCAAGTGTATGACGTTAGGCCACAGATCAACCACGATCTCATTGAAAGGCAGAATAGGCACGAGTGCCTGAAAGGCCTACACCTGTTCCCAAGTTCCCCAGCATGAAACATTGGTTCCTGCAGTGCCATCATGGTAATATATAGACCCACAGCCCAGGCCTGAAGCCAGTGTGGAGCAAGGATGGAACCTTTTGAAACACAATATCAGCTTCTCCTGGAGAGATCACTTCAAAATAACAATGATACAAAACTCATTGATACATGCTTAGAATGTAAGAATTTAACAACTAACGCTTCTCTTCATCCAGCTCAAGGAAGGCACAAAAATGATGGGAGGACAAAGGAGACATCTTAAACTCCCTGAAGCATTTCTTCAAGACAGGAGATCCTCATTCTTAAGAAACTGACTTGCATGCAGCTTCTGGAAGTGACAACTCATGCCAACTGGTGGTGTTCGCCACAAGGAAGTATGGAAAAAAGGAGCCTGAGGAAGTAATGCAAATGATCAACGCCGTGACCCACTTCTATCTGGTGTTCCTAACATTGGTATGATGGGAAATAAGGGAAATGATTGGAGACAGATGGAAGTAACCCCTGGGTCTGGTTTGTAACGCATGTGTCTTTACAGCAAATGGCGAAAGAAAGATTGGTCTTGAGGGGGATGGTAATAAAGGAGTCAGTTAACATCAGTGTTGACATGGAGCAGGTAGTAGCACAGTGAATTGTCATTAGACAAAATCTGTAGTTAAACAGCATTCTTAAAAATTAGATTTTAAGAATTTGTAAAATCAAACAAGTTACTCAGTTGCCCTGAGGGAACTAAGTGACCAGTGAAGCACAGGTTCAGTCAGTCATTTTACAAATAAAAGTTAACTAATTAAAAAAAATTCCTTCACCTAACTTGCATTGGCAGTTGTCTCAACTTAAATCGTGGGCTTCAATTCCTGAAAGGCCAGTTTTTCTTAAAAATAGAAGCTGGACTAACTCTTAATGGCACCAAATTCTTTGATTAAGTAGCAGCCTTAATTAATTCTTCCACGCTTTGGATGGAAACTTGTAAGTCCACACTTTCACCTTTGGTCACTCAAAGTCGTTGGTAATCGAGGGGTACTAATATACACCTGAATGAAGAAAAATTACCTAGCGACAATCACTGTAGGGATTCCCAGTGCAACTTCAATGGAAACTTCACAAGTGATTGTACATGTGGTTTCCCCCAGAAACTCTACCTGAATTTACATCAGGTTCTGGAAAAAAAATTCCAAGTGAACTCTAATCTATGTTCAAGGTCCCCTCAAAGTTATGCACAATCCCTTATTTATTGTCCTTTCATGGTCAGAATTTATTTCTGAGCAGCACTGAAGAGTGTCCTTACACCGGATGGACTGCAGCAGTCCACCACCTCCTTATCAAGGAGGATTGGGGATAGGCAATAAGTTAGTCTTGCCAGTGATACCCATGTCTCCAGAACAAGAAAGTAAAATCATGGAAGGGTTGCAATTCCAAATCCCAGCACAGAATTCTTGTCTCCATGCAAATATTAAAGTTTTGATTTCAAACTGATCTGACTAAGAAAGGTAAAAGAAAAAAATTGCATCCACTTCCACCTATCATTCAAAGTCAAACCAACAACAAAAAGATTTAAAAAACTTGTAATGTAGTGACAGATTTATAATTAGCAACAGCATCTAAAAACTAAAGACCTTCTATCAGCAGTATGCATTTTGCTGTGGATACAAAGTTACATTTTAACACAAAAAAAAACGATTAAAAATACAGGCAGGCACTAAAACTCAATGTCACCAAAAAGGAGGAGTTGAGAAAGATGACGTGACTTCAAGATAAATACAAGGCAATAAAGTGGCAAGGCAAAGCTAAACAGGAACAAAAAACAGTTCCAAAACAAGGAATTTCTGAAGGTGAAATTCAGATAAACAGTTGAATTGAAATTAGGCAATTTAATTTTACATCTAATTCTTCATGCACAAAACATGCTGCATAGGAAGGGAGTGTATTACTTGCATGGTGCTTGCAGGACGTGGGAACCAAGTTGATGTCAACTCTAGCAACCACATCTGCCGGAAACCTCCCTGTTCAGATCTCCAAACTGGAGGTTGATTTAAATCAAGCAAGCATCACGGAAGCACAGAACACAAATGTGAAGTTTTTTGGATCTTAAACCACAAAAAAAATTGGAACATTGGTACAGAAAAAAAACGTAATGTTCGCTTCAAATGTGGAGAGAAAGAAAGATCAAGTGAGCTGAAGTGAAATGAACATGTGGCACTTATTCTTTCATTTCTCATTTCTGGCTAGGCCAACATTTATTGTCCAATCCCCAACTGCCAAAAGAGATATAATGAGCTGCCAACTTAATACCTTCAATAGGCACTCTGTCCACTACCGTACCATAGGACCATTGCATACTATCTGCAAAGTGAATGCAACAACTCACCAAGGCTCCTTCAATAGAACCTTCCAAGCCCATAAAATTGACCAACTATAGGAAGATGGAAGAGAACACTACCAGCAAGTTCCCCTACAAGTCACACAACATCCTGGCTTGGAAACATCAGTCACGAGTTCTGCTGTTAGGGAGCTGCAGGATTTTAACCTAGCAACCAGCTAATATACCTATTTCACACGGTGAGCTGTAGCCTTGAACCACTGTAGTCAATCACCTTCAAGATGAATTAGGCATGGAATTAAATGCTACAGCCAGTGACACTTATAGGAGCAGCTTTAGAAAAACAAAAGTGGTACACTGTAGTCAACTCATTACAATGAGTTTCAGTCCCATCTAACTTTCCACCTTTTGATGCTTGAAAATAAGAGTTGGATGGTTTTGAATCCAACTCAGACTGCAAAGCTATGAACACCTTCAGTATTTTTCAGATTGGTTTTCACAACTGGAGTCTCCTGTTTGAAATGACGCTGCTTGTGAATTTTGACACTCTGAGCAGACACAAACACTGGCAAATATTTGGCGAGTGATTCGACAGTACAGTAGCTAAGGTTTGGCCACCCTTGAAACCTGTGGTCTACTCTCAACATGATCCACACATTATGCAAAGCAATCACACCACCTCCACAAAGACACCCCAACATGTGACTATGATTGTCAGGTCAGACTGTTCACCACACTGAACAAACGTGCTGTATGAATATTTGCAACAGGATTCAAGACAACCAACATAATTGTTGATTAGATTGTACGGCCTGGGACTTAGGCTTGCAGTTTTACAAGTCTACCCAAGAACCCTGCATTTCAAAAACAAAAAATTCATGCCACTTTCAATGACTTGTAGGCAGGTCTGCCTGTTTTAACAGCCTCCTTTGGGACTATATCCTTTAAAGTTAAATGTTACATGTTTTTCTGGAAAAAAAAATCTGTGCATTTCCTAATCAACCTGTTTAAAAATATGCTATTCTACATTTCTGGAGCAGGTGGGGATTAAACTCAAGTCTCTTAGCGTGGGAGGTAGGAAACAAGTAAACATGGAAATATTGAGCTGCTGTTAAAAATTGAAGGGATAGATCAGGTTAGCTAAGATCATACCAGTTCAGTGATCCTAGAATCTTCCTTGCAGGCAGTCCCATGTGGTAGAGAATGACTTGCTTCCACACTAAAACAAAAACCAAGTTCTCAGGTAACTGAAAAGTCTCTTATACTACGCAGTCTGTCACAGGTGGACAGACAGTAGCTGGAGAAAATGGAAGGGTGCAGAACCCTGGTTGCTATATGCTCCTTTCTATTCACACATTCAGATTGCCAGCAACAAGATATTGGATGTACAAATTCTTCCCAGGGGCTTTCTCAAAGCCCTACTTTTGGAAAACCCTGCTCAAGGTTGTACTTTTCACTAGCCCCAACATCCAAAGGAAATTGGAGGTTGCTGCGATCACCCTTTCTCAAACATAGTCTTACTGCACAAGACAGATATGCTGGGATGATCGGCCTTTGATAAGAGGGAAATGAGGCCTCCCTGATGTTTCCACCATATTATAATCATACTATGAGGGGGAATTTCATCTACTCCTAATACCTTAGTTACCAAATGACTTTAAAAAAAAAACTCTTGGCAGATTGGGGTTGTGTTGAGTTTGCAGCAGGAGTCTATTTGCAGAATGGATCAAAGACAGTCTCTATTGAAGTGCTCTTGCAAATACCAAAAACCAGTGCTCTTCAAGATCATCTCTGCATTCTTGGCTACAAGTGCAATCAGGCCTTGTGTGCATGATCGATGTACAAAGGCAGTCTTCACTTCACTAAAGCAGCCTGCAGATCAGCTAACCATTGGAACTTTTATTCTTCCACCATCCAGCACTTGTGCTTAGTCAGTTTCTTTTTGCTGGATGTGAACCTTCAATCTGTGGGGCTGCTTTCTAGATCAAGCTGGATGGAAGATTCAGTTTCAGAAATGCCTTGTGCTTGTGGTTCAGCTACTGAGGAATGGGTCAGGCAATCAACAAAAGGCTTAACTAATGGAGCCAATTGAGACACAAGGAAACAGCTCAGGTTCAGGCACTGCTGTTAGAATAATAGAATCCCTACAATGTGGGAGCATGCTATTTGGCCCATCAAGCCCACACCAACCCGCCCACCCAAAACCACCCCTCCCACTTTATCTCTGTAACCTGACATTTCCCGCGGCCAATCCATCTAACCTGCACATCTTTGGACAGTGGGAGGAAACCAGAGGACCCATGCAGACATGGGGAGGATATGCAGATATCCAGGCAGTCTGGAGTCATAGCATCATAGAACTCCTACAGTGTGGAAACAGGCCCTCCAGCCCAAAAAGCCCACACTGATCCTCACAGCATCCCATCCAGACCCATCCCCCTATATTCCACTTAATCTACACATCCCAGAACATGATAGGCAATTTATCATGGCCAATCAACCTAATCTGCACATCTTTGGATTGTGGGAGGAAATCAGACCACCTGGAGGAAACCCATGCATACACAGGGAGAATGTCAAATCTCCCCACAGACAGTCACCCGAGGGTGGAATCAAACCTCTGTTCCTGGCACTGTGAGGCAACAGTGCTAACCAATGAGCCACCGTGTCGCTGGGGTGGAATCAAACAGGTCCCTGGTGCTGTGACTAACCCCAAAACATCCATGGTTTCACCCACGTTGGTTTCAGGCCACCAACTGTTGGCTAACTGCCAAAAATGCTGACCAATTGCATCATAGAGACTGTTGGATCACCTTTCATGTCACTGGGCCTGGGGAATCTGCAAAAGCACTGCTAAAAATGGTACTTTCCCAATGCTTGGAAGTGCCTGAAGGTTGCTCTAAATAGTCACGAGGAAGTAGAAGGTAGTATTTGCAAGCAGAGTATGGAAACCTGCAGGACAAGTAGGATTGTGATAGTTGGTAATTTCAATTCCCTAGGGTAGATTGGAGGGGAAAAAAGGTAGTGTGTGGGGCAAGGAAGGAGAAAATTTCTGTAATGTGTGCAGGAGACCTTTACGGGACAGTACATTGTGGGGAATGAGGTAGGCTAAATGGCAGAGTGGGGGAGCATTTCGGATATAGCAAAGTTTAATATTCAGTTGGAAGAGGTTTAAAAAAACCTAATGATTAAGCTTCCTGACTAGAAAAAGGGCAGATTTTAGGGGTCTACAAGTGGAACTGGAGCAGGTTGCTTGGAAATGCATTTTTATGGAATAAAAAAAAAAAAAAAAAAAAAAAAAAAAAAGAGTTGATGAATTTTTTTTTCCCCCCTCTTCTTTATTCATTAATGGGATGGGGACTTTGCTGGCTGCGCAGCATTTATTGTCCATCCCTAATTGCCGAGAGTGCAGTTCAGAAACAACCACATTGCGGTGGGTCTGGAGTCACATGTAGGCCAGACCAGGTAAGGGTGGCAGTTTCCTTCCCTAAAAAAGGATATTAGTGAACCAGATGGGTTTCTCTGACAATCAACAGAAGATTCATGGTCATCATTAGATTCTTAATTCCAGATATTTTACTGAATTCAAATTCCACCATCTGCCATGGCAGGATGCAAACCCAGGTCCCCAGAATGTTATCCAGGTCTCTGGATTAACAGTCCAGCGAAAATACCACTAGGCCATCTCTTTGGAAGATTTCAAAAAAAAGATAGATGAATAGGGCTCAAGTAAATACCCACAAGAAATAAAAATACAGGGTATCCAAAGTTATAGCACCCTGGAAGACTAACGATATTGAGAAAATAAAGAAGAAAAGGGGAGGCACACAATGCACACTAGAATAACAGCAATCAGGAAGAGTACGTCTAATTTAGGAGGGAGGTTAAGGCTGGAAATAGGCAAGGCTAAGAGGAAGCAATGGTAAGTTATACTAAAACAAATCATAAAAGTGTTCAAGATATTAATAGTAAAAGACTAGAGAAGGATACTGAGGGGTTCATAAGGAACAAGCAGGGTAAGCTGCTCACTGAAGTAAAGGATATGGCAGAGGTACAAAATGAGTCTTTGTTTCTGTCTTTACCAGACTAGAAGATGGTAACAATGGCCTAGCTGAAAATGTGAGCTTCGAGCAACTGAGCAGTATAGTTATAGATCAAGAAGAGGTGCTAAAAACGTTGGCAGTACTCCAGGTAGAGAAGTCACCAGGTCAGGATGGGATACAGCCTAGACTGGGGGGCTAGGAGTAAGTTACCTAGCTGTTGACAGAAATATTCTAGGCCTCTTTGCATACAGAGTTAGTCCTAGGAGTCCAGAGGATTGCAAATATGAAACAGTTGTTTAAGAAAGGGGCAAAGGTTAACCCATGAAAACTACAGACTCGTTAGCGTGACAGCAATTGTGGGAAACTGATGGAGGCCATAATATGGGATATGATAAATGTACACTTACAGGAGAAACGAGTTTTACTTGAATGCGTCAACGTGGCTTTATCAAGAGCAGGTCACATCTGACAAAAATCTAGCGGAGTTTTTTTGACAAGGTGACAAGCAGTCGAAGAGGGCAAATGAATTGGATAGAACTTGGTAGATGAAATGCGGATAAATGTGAAGTTATTCATGCTGGCATATAAAGCAGAATATTGTATAAAACTGAGAATGATGGAAAATAAAAAAAAAAAGTGTCCAAAAAGACCTAATTACCCTTCCTTGAGTCACTAAGTTAAACGTGAACAATTACAATTACACGAATAAAGTTTCAAGGTCGCAGGAGGGTACCAGCAGGCAGGAAGGTGGTTTGAAGTGCGTCTACTTCAACGCCAGGAGCTTCCAGAATAAGGTGGGTGAACTTGCAGCATGGGTTGGTACCTGGGACTTTGACGTTGTGGCCATTTTGGAGACACGGATAGAGCAGGGACAGGAATGGTTGTTGCGGGTTCCGGGGTTTAGATGTTTCAGTAAGATCAGGGAAGGTGGTAAGAGAGGGGGACGTGTGGCATTGTTAGTCAAGGACAGTATTACGGTGGTAGAAAGGACGTTTGATGAGGACTCGTCTACTGAGGTAGTAAGGGCTGAGGTTAGAAACAGGAAAGGAGAGGTCACCCTGTTGGGAGTTTTCTATAGGCCTCCGAATAGTTCCAGAGATGTAGAGGAAAGGATAGCAAAGATGATTCTGGATAGGAGCCAAAGGAACAGGGTAGTTGTTATGGGGGACTTTAACTTTCCAAATATTGACTGGAAATGCTATAGTTCAAGTACTTTATACGGGTCAGTTTTTGTCCAATGTGTGCAGGAGGGTTTCCTGACACAGTATGTAGATAGGCCAACAAGAGGCGAGGCAACATTGGATTTGGTATTGGGTAATGAACCAGGCCAGGTGTTAGAATTGGAGGTAGGTGAGCACTTCGGTGATAGTGACCACAATTCGGTCACGTTTACTTTAGCGATGGAAAGGGATAGGTATATATCGCAGGGCAAGAGTTATAGCTGGGGGAAGGCAATTATGAGGCGATTAGGCAAGACTTAGGATGGATAGGATGGGGAAGGAAACTGCAGGGGCTGGGCACAATTGAAACGTGGAGCTTGTTCAAGGAACAGCTACTGCGTGTCCTTGATAAGTATGTACCTGTCAGGCAGGGAGGAAGTGGTCGAGTGAGGGAACCGTGGTTTACGAGAGAAGTTGAATCTCTTGTCAAGAGGAAGAAGGAGGCTTATATAAAGATGAGGCGTGAAGGCTCAGTTAGGGCGCTTGACAGCTACAAGTTAGCCAGGAGGACCTAAAGAGAGAGCTAAGAGGGGACACGAGAAGTCTTCGGCAGGTAGGATCAAGGAAAATCCTAAAGCTTTCTAAAGGTATGTCAGGAATAAAAGAATGACTAGAGTGAGATTGTGCATGGAGTCCGAAGAGATAGGAAAGGCGCTAAATGAGTATTTTTCATCAGTATTCACACATGAAAAAGACAACGTTGTCGAGGAGAATACTAACATACAGGCTATTAGACTAGACGGGATTGAGGTTCAAAGGAAGAGGTGTTAGCAATCCTGGAAAGTCTGAGAATAGATAAGTCCCCTGAGCCAGATGGGATCTATCCCAGGATTCTCTGGGAAGCGAGGGAGGAGATTGCAGAGCCTTTGGCTTTGATCTTTTCGTTGTCATTGTCTACAGGAATAGTGCCAGAAGACTGGAGGATAGCAAATGTTGTCCCCTTGTTCAAGAAGGGGAGTAAAGACAACCCTGGTAATTATAGACCAGTGAGCCTTACTTCGGTTGTGGGTAAAGTGTTGGAAAGGATTATGAGAGAGAGGATTTAGAATCATCTAGAAAGAAATAGTTTGATTCGGGATAGTCAACACGGTTTTGTGACGGGTAGGTCGTGCCTCACAAACCTTATTGAGTTCTTTGAGAAGGTGGCTAAACAGGTGGATGAGGGTAAAGCGGTTGATGTGGATTTCTGTAAAGCGTTTGATAAGGTTCCCCATGGTAGGCTATTGCAGAAAATTTGGAGGCATGGGATTGAGGGTGATTTAGCGGTTTGGATCAGAAATTGGCCAGCTGTAAGACGACAGATGGTGGTGGTTGATGGGAAATGTTCATCCTGGAGTTCAGTTACTAGTGTACCGCAAGGATGTGTTTTGGGGCCACTGCTGTTTGTCATTTTTATAAATGATCTGGACGAGGGCGTAGTAGGATGGGTTAGTAAATTTGCGGATGACACTAAAGTCGATGGAGTTGTGGATAGTGCAGAAGGATGTTGCAGGTTACAGAGGGACATGGATAAGCTGCAGAGCTGGGCTGAGAGGTGGCAAATGGAGTTTAATGTGGAAAAGTGTGAGGTGATTCACTTTGGAAGGAGTAACAGGAATACAGAGTACTGGGCTAATGGTAAGATTCTTGGTAGTGTGGACGAGCAGAGAGATCTCGTTGTCCAGGTGCACAGATCCCTGAAAGTTGCCACCCAGATTGATAGGGTTGTTCAGAAGGCGTACGGTGTGTTAGGTTTTATTGGTAGAGGGATTGAGTTTTGGAGCCGTGAGGTCATGTTGCAGTTGTACAAAACGCTGGTGCGGCCGCACTTGGAGTATTGCGTACAGTTCTGGTCACCGCGTTATAGGAAGGATGTGGAAGCTTTGGAAAGGGTGCAGAGGAGATTTACCAGGATGTTGCCTGGTATGGAGGGAAGGTCTTATGAGGAAAGGCTGAGGGACTTGAGGCTATTTTCGTTAGAGAGAAGAGGGTTAAGAGGTGACTTAATAGAGACATACAAGATGATCAGAGGATTAGATAGGGTGGACAGTGAGAGCCTTTTTCCTCGGATGGTGACGGCTAGCACGAGGGGACATAGCTTTAAATTGAGGGGTGATAGATATAGGACAGATGTCAGAGGTAGATTCTTTACTCAGAATAGTCAGGGCATGGAATGCCTTGCCTGCAACAGTTGTAGACTCGCCAACTTTAAGGGCATTTAAATGGCCGTTGGATAAACATATGGATGATAATGGAATAGTGTCGGTTAGATGGGCTTCACATGGTTTCGCAGGTCAGCGCAACAATCGATGGCCGAAGGGCCTGTACTGCGCTGTAATGCTCTCTGTTCTATGTTCTAAAGACAAATGGCACAATAGGCTTCACTACAAAAGGAGATTGAAGTGTGGGTATAAAGATGTTTTCCCGCAGTAAAGTTCTGTAGAGCCACGATCATTGTATGCAGTTTTGTTCCCTTTAATTCAAGGGGGAATAGATTTGCCATAAAGGGCGTGCAATGGAGGTTAATCCTTTGGATGGTGGGACTTTTTGATGAGAGATTCAAGAAAACTGGATCAGCATTCCCAGAGTTTTTTGAGTGGTGAGGGATGATCTTGTTAAGACTTGATACTTTACAATGCCCTAACAGGGTGGACATAGAGAAGATGCCTGCCCTGGCTGTTAAGGCTCAAACTCAAGGGATATTATCTTAGCAGAAGAGGCAGGCCATTTAAGATCGAGGGGAGGTATTTCTTCACACGGAGGTGAAACTTTGGAATTTTCTACCCCATGGAGATGCAGAAGTACAGCAACTGAGCATGATCAGACCAATCAACAGGTTTCTGGAGATTAGTTCCATATCACTTAATGGAGTCAGTGTGAGAAAGTGTAATGGAGACAGGTGATCAGCCGTGATCTAACTGAATGGTGTAACAGGATTGTGGGGCTGAATGGCCAACTCCTATTCTAATGCTCTTCTGATATTATGGGAAAGACAAGGAGTATTTTCTCTTGGCTGGAGTCTTTTGAAGCAGTGAAGGCAGATTCATCAAAATATTCCTGAAGCAGAGTGCGAGAGATTCTTGACTAAAGGCAGCTATCAAGCAGGCGTAGAGACAGACATCACACGCACACACACACAAAATCTGGGCTAGCAGACCTTGACTCAAGCCCCAGCTCTTCCAGTACGGTGTAACAACGTCGGATTTATAGATGTTTGTAAAGTCACGAAGAGCATGGATAGGGTGACTTTCTTTTAGTCATTTTCTTAGGGTGCAGGAGTCTAAAACTACAGGGCATAGGTTTAAGGCAAGAGGGGAAAGATTTAAGAAGGAACCTAAAGAGCAACTTTTGTTTTTCTATGCTGAGGGTGGTGCATGTATGGAACTAACTTCCACAGGAAGCTGTGAAGGCTGGTACAATTACAACATTTAAAAGGCATCTGGATGGGCACATGAATACTAAGGGTTTAAGAGGCATATGGGCCAAATGGGTCTAGATTAATTTAAGATATCTGGTCGGCATGGACAAGGAGGACTGAAGGGTCTGTATCTGTGCTGAACATCTATGATTCTAAACAGGGTGTTTAGAAAGTATCAGCAGTCTTCTTGAATGGCAGATCAGGCTCAACTGAAAAAAAAACACGGAACTGTAAACTAAGCCAGGAGCAGTAAGTGACCTTTGAATGGAGAAGAGCAGCTGGTGCAAAGAGAAAGAACAAACTGATCTTGTTTGAGGCCAGGCCTGGAAGTTAGTCACACAGATTCTTGTTCAAAATACTCTACTGATGCTTCAACTCCATACAGAGTAAATTAGGCACAAGCAGATGGCAAATGACCAAGTGTTAACAGGAGGTCATGGGGACTCCCCTACCTTGGGGAAAGGCCTTAACTATTCACCCTATCCATGCCCCTCACGATTTCATGAACTGCTATAGGTCACCCTTTAGCCTCCAATGCTCCAGGGCAGATATTCCCAGCCCATTCAGCCTCTCCCTATAGCTCAAACCCTCTAACCCTAGCAACATTTGTTTAAATCCTTTCTGAACCCTTTCAAGTTTCACAACATCTTTCCTATAGCAGGGAGACAAGAACTGAGCAGTGTTCCAAAAGTGGCCTAACAATCTAACAACTATAGTTTCCTATACAACCACTACATGATCTTCCAATTCCCATATTCAATGCACTGAACAATAAAGGCAAGCATACCAAATGCCTTCTTCACTACCCAGTCTACTCGTGACCACTCTTTCAAGGAAAGTGCACTATCAGGTCTTTGTTCAGCAACACTCCCTAGGACTTCACCATGAAACGTAAAAGTCCTACTGATTTGCCTTACCAAAACGTAGCATCTCATTTGTCTAGACTAAGCTCCATCAGCCACTTCTCAGCCCGTCAACTCATCTGATCAAGGTTCCATTGTCCCTGCAGTCCACTACACCACCTATTTTGCTGTCACCTGCAAACTTATGAAGTATGCTTCCTATATTGACTTCCAAGTCTATGGAGGAATGACAAAAAGTGGACCCAGCACCAATCCTTGTATCACACCACTGGTCACAGGCCTACAGTCTAAAAAGCAATCCTCCCTCTGTCTCCTACCTTCAAGCCAGTTCTGTATCCAAATGGCTAGTTCTCTCATGTGGAGCCTTGTTGAAATGCTGTACTGAAGTCCGTATAGACAATAACCACTGCTTGGCCTTCAATCCTCTTTATCACCTCTTCCAAAATAAAACTTTCCAAATACATGTAAATCCTGTCCCTCTGAATCCCCTCCAACAACTTGCCCAGCAATGATGTCAGGCTCACTGGTCTATAGATCCCTGACATTTCCTTACTGTCTTTCTTAAATAATGGTATATTAGCCAACCTTCAGTATTCTAGCACATCATTTATGGCTATCGATGCTACAAATCTCAGCAAGTTTGATCAGTAAGTTTGCAGACAGTACAAATAAAAAGATTGTTGGGCTGGTAAATAGAAGACAGATGGGCTGATCAGTGGTGAATGAAATTCAATTTGAATACAAGTCAAGTGATGCACTTGACCATGACAAACAAGGTATAGAAATATGAATGGTGGACCACCAGAAACACAGAATCAGAGGGACTTTGGTGTGCACATCCACCAGTCTTTTAACATGTGGATAAAGTAGTCAAAGTGGCATTAGTTGAGGCAAGAGAGTTTAAGAGCAGGATGTTATGCTTGAACTACATAAAGTGTGGTTAAACCACAGTTGCTGAAGTATTGCATGCAGTTCAGGAATCCACATTCTAGGATGTAACTGCACTGGAGACGGTGCAGAGGAGATTTACCAGGATGTTTCCTGGGCTGGAGAGTTTCAGTTAAGAGGAGAGTTTGGACAGACTGGATGTATAAAATTCTGAGGGGCATAGATAGGATAGACAGGAAGGAACTTCTCCCCTTGCTGAAAGGGGATGATCAGAGGCATAGGTTTAAAAGGTAAGGTTCAGAGGAGATGGGTGAAAAAGTTTTTCCCCTCATGGGGAGTGTGGGAGTCTGGAACTCCACTACCTACTAGGGTGGTAAAGACTGAAATCCGCACAAAATGTTGAGGAAGCATTTATATCTGCATTTGCAAAACCAAGGCATACAAGGCAACGGGCCCAGTGCTGGAACACAGGGCAACAATTGTTAAGCAGTTTGACAGGTGTAGACACAATGGACCAAAAGGGCCTTTTTATTTAGTGTAGATTGGGCTCAAAAGTTTGCACTGGTTTTGAACTGTTTTCATCAGAAAGACTGTAGCTACCAAAAGCTACAGCACGGATGCATGTTGAATCCTCCCTGGTTATTCTCTCATTACCAACTTCAGAAAATAGAACTTCAGTTAGGACTCAAATGAGTAGTCCTTGGAACCGGAGATAAAAGGAACCTACTATTTGCACTGACTGGGGTCATCAGAAAGCAAGCAAGGTACAATCCTGGTGTGCCTGTGATCTTATGGATTACAGAAACAGGGCTTGCCAGTTATATCTTATTTCCCTTTTGACCTATCCCTTAACAGTCCCTTTCTTCGAATAGGGTCTAGAAGCTAAGAAGACTGGGTTTAAACCATATACATTAGACTACCTTGTTAACTTTGAATTTGTTAATAGAATAGCTTTAACTGAGCATTTTGTTTAAAGCTGCAAATCTGGTCTGGTGATTACTCAAAGTCTGGTACTGGTTATCTTAAAAAAATCTGGTTAGGAATTCAGGGTTTTAGAGCCAGTATTCCCATTTAACTGCTGTGAATGCAGAGATAAGGAGGCCGATATCATTTGGCTGTCTTTGGCATTACAAAGTAGATTTTTGCCCACTCCTTTGATTATGCCTCATTCTTAAATGGGGTATTTTACTGTGATAGGCATTTGATTCATCGAGTCTAAAGGATTAGCAGTGTAGTGTCTCTGTCTGCAGACAGAAAAACAGCATTTAGTATCTAGACCTGTAATTCATGGGATTCCATCTATAGGTGATAATTAAATTTTGTCATTGTAGATTTTCCACACAGGTCACCAGCTCAATAGCATTTCACGACAAGTATTAGAATGCTCAAAAAGACTCACTACTAAACATATTCAAAATGCTCAAAGATGTTTAAATGGACAGCATTTATTTTCCAAATACATTTGTTTTAGTTTTAAGGCGAAACTTAAAACTGCAGCCTGATTTCTGTACAATATTAATTATTAATTACAGCATCCGCAGCTCTTTTGGTTTTATTAATTAGAAAACAATGGTTTGAGACAGTTGGCTGTTCTACACCATTTGTAAAATCCTGGACTAAATTCACACTCACTCAAGAGCAGCCTTCTCATTTGAAAATTCCTGGCTTCTTACCATTACCAGCCAAGTTAAATTGGAGTCAATTACTGCTAAATTTACATGGAGAATCAATTATCTCTCATCCTTGGTCAATTATCTGGCTAGAGATAAACAGAGACCAAGAGAAGCAAAAAAAAAAAACTATAAATCAAAAAGATTGAAGCATTCGGAATCAATGAAGCACCAACAGAATATCTCAAAGCTCTGAAATAATGTTAACATTGTAACTGACAGACCTCCGCAACATTTAACAACAGAATTTCTGCAAGGGGAACAATGTACCCAGGTGTTCATTAAATTCCCAAAAAGCTAAAGAGGCCTAGAAATGTTCAGAATTCAGGACAACTAGAAACTTCACATAAAAAGGGGCTCCAATATACATTTTGGAAAGAAGTAAAATGATTGGCTTATGAAAACTAGAGACAATAGCCAGTCAGCATTCAAACCAAAAAAGAAAAAAAAAAGGAAGAGAAGGCATCTCGACTTGAGTAATTTGAATATTTGTCTGTAAGTTAACATTTTTGAATTCTATTTAAAGTTTAAGCTATTTTCCATGTCTGCAAAAGGTCAGTTGGTCTCAAAAGCAGGAGAGAAGATCATTCAGTTCAAAGAGGCAATCCTTCAGTGTTATCATCTCAATGGCTTTGAAATCTTTTTCCCCCACCTGCCAAATACTTAGTATCGCCACTTTTCCAACTCATGCTACATATAAGTCATATTTTAGTGAAGGTAGTTTCAGTTAACTAGAGGCAAAGAAAACAACTTTCCACAGGTCATGCAGACTCGAAACAATTCAAATAAGGGTATTTGAATTGAAAAGTTTAGTTCTAAAACCTTAGTCTTTTTCAATTGACTGAGAAAGTGAGGTGGTGAAGATAAGGAAAACTATTGTCCAACCTCAAATCTTTTCTGTAGATGTATAAAAATTACAACCATTATGACGGAAAAACAATAGATCAGTAAAGAGAAGTTCAGCAATGGAACTGTTTGAAAGCCAATGAAAAAAGTTAAAAATCATAACTCACCTTAGTTAATCAAAAAGTCTAATAAGCACAATTTAAAATGAAGGTCAGTCCATCTGCACATCACTGCCTGCATGAACATTCATTAAAAAAAAATAAAAAAAAACAAAAAAAAAAAAAAAACTTTGATCTTCCTTTGCCACTGTCCCTGTACCAATCCATTCCTTAGCTCCCAACATGGGGAATAAATCCATGGCACATGTGTCAGAATGCCATGCAGACTAGGTGGGTCTGATCTCTGGCTATTGCTCATTAAATGAACTCCTTTCAAGATTATTGGCATGTAGATGTTAGTAACTTACATCTTGCTATGGAAAAGATGTTGTTAAACTTCAAAGTGTGCAGGAGAGATTTACAAGGATGTTGCTGGGGTTGGAAGGTTTGAACTATAGCAAGAAACTGAATAGGCTCGGGCTCTTTTCCCTGGAAAAAGGCTGAGGGATGGCCTTAAGAGGTATGAAAGGTCATGAAGGGCATGGAAGAGATGAATAGCCAAGGTAGGGAGTTCAAAACTAGATGGCATAGGTTTAAGGTGAGAGGGAAAAGATTTCCAAGGGACAACATTTTCATGCAGAGGGTGGTGCATGTATGGAATGAGATGCCACAGGAAGAGGCGGCAGCTGGTACAATTACAACATTTAAAAGGCATCTGGATGGGTATATGAATAGGAAGGGTCAAGAGGGATATGGGCCAAATGGGACTAGATTAATTTAGGAGATCTGGTTGGCATGGATGATTTGGACTGAAGGGACTGTTGCCATGCTGTATGTCTCTGACTCTAACATCTCATTCAGATGAATGACTAATTCATAAAGTTTAACACAAGAGCCAAGTTTGCAGATGGCACCGAATCCAGAGGGTCAATCACAAAAGGAAGCAGCTCAGAAATTGAAGATGAATTGGATAAAAATGCCAAACAGACATGATTAGACTACACCACATACACTTGGACTGGCGAGGGAAAAATGTGGTACAAGCTCTAGAATAGGGGTGCACTAATGCTCAAATGTGTGTTTCTGTCAAGAGATCAGAAAGACTTGGGAATTCATCTCAAACAAAGGCATTGATCAAGGACTCAGATTTTAGAGGAAATTAACAGTACAGATTAAGATAAAAATAACTAGAATGCAGCTTTTACATAGGGAATTACAAAAAAGATCAGGAGACAAGGTAGCAATCTGAAAAATCTATGGCCAGTTTAAAAAGCAGCAACTAGCAAAATATATTTAAAAAAATTACATTCCATCACACTTAAGTGATTCACTGTCTCCATCCAAAACTGGAGTTTTCTAACCTTTCAATTTAGTATTAACTTTTCTTTTTAAAAAAAAAGGTGCAAAAAAGGTCCAATTTTTCAGACCCAGCCATATTGAAAATCACAAAAAAAAAGTGTTTAACAACATCAAAGTCTGGGTAATCATACATTGTCAGCCAATAAAGTCTCAGTACGGAATATTGAATCAAGTTACATTTATCCAAAGATTGACATCAGATCAAAGAGGAATTTCAAGGGAAAAAGAAAAAGTGTGCTAAACAAATACATACACAAATTAGGAACAAGGGTCCCTTGCCTGCTCTACCATACATGGCTGATCAGATTGTTCCACATTCCCATCTACCATGGCAACCTTTCACTTAGTTATCAATAATCTCTGGTTTCAAGACAAACATTCAAGGACTCTGCTTCCATCACTTTGGGGATATGTGTTCTGAAGACTAACGAGAGAGAAAAAAAGTTCTCCTAGACTAAGAGATTAAAAAGGTACTGCAGATGCTGGAGAATCCGAGATAACAAGCATGGGGCTGGATGAACACAGCAGGTCAAGCAGCATCATTCCTGCTCCTATGATGCTGCTTGACC
>JAHRHZ010000040.1:37051100-37078676 GCA_024137785.1 Ginglymostoma cirratum | reverse complement strand
CAGGAAGGCTGACGCTTCGGGCCTAAACATCAGCCTTCCTGCTCCTCTGATGCTGCTTGGCCTGCTGTGTTCATCCAGCTCTACACCTTGTTATCTCAGAGTCGGTGAATTGTAGGTTTTGAGTGTCATGTTGCAAAATCTCCAGTGGGATTTGGTTTCCCCGGGTACAGATGAAGTCATTTTCGGTATTCTGATAATGTTCAGGATCAAAGATAGAAAGTGTCATTTAAGGTTATTGCAGATTGCAAAGAGATCTTGAGCAATTCAATCAATTGACTGAACAGTGGCAGATGGAATTTAATTTGGATAAATGTGAGATATTGCATTTTGGTAAAACAAACAAATGCATGACTTACACAGTTAAAAGTAGGGCCTTGGTTAGTGTTGTAGAACAGAGAGACCTAAGGGTTCAGATAAATAATTCTAATACTGTCAGTAATTCTTTGATGTTTGCTTCACATATAGATAGGAACGATAAAGGCTCATGCCTTTGAGTAAAGGAGTTGGGATGTTATGTTGAGGTTGTACAGGACATTGGTGAGGCATCTTGTGGAGAACTGTGCCCAGTTCTGGTCTCCCTGTTATAGGAAGGAAATTATTAAACTGGAGAGGGTTCAGAAGAGTTTTACCAGAACATTGCCGGGAGTGGACGGTTTGAATTATAAAGAGAGGCTGGGAGTTTTTACACTGGAGTGTTGGAGGTTGAGAGGTGACCTTATAGAGGTTTATAAAATCATGAGGGGTATAAATAAGATGAATGGCAGGTGTCTTTTCCCGAGGGTGGGGCATTTCAAGATTGGGGGCATATTTTTAAAGTGAGAGGAGAAAGATTTTAAAAAGATGAGGGGCAATTTTTCTTACAGAGTGGTCCATGTGTGGAATGAAGTTCCAAGGGAAGTGGTGGAAATAGGTATAGTTACAATGTTTAAAAGACATTTAGATAAGTACGTGAATAAAAATTGTTCAGAGGGATATGGACCAAGCGCAGGCAGGAGGGACTAGTTTAGTTTGGGATTGTGGTCGGCATGGAATGATTGAACCAAAGGACTTGTTTCCATGCAGTATGACTCTTTGACATGGAGGATGGCTATGACTACGGGTGTGGGAACCTATATACAGAGCCAGAGAAGGAGGGAGCAAAGACAAAAACAAAAGATAGAAAAGGGATTAAGAAAATGATAGGCAGAGAAACCAAGGACAAAATTCAAAAAGGGCCATTGAGAAAAGTAAGAGAAAAACAACGTTAAGAAGACAAGCTTAAAGGCTTTGCGCCTTCATGTACGGAGTACTTGCACTAAAGTGGATGACCAAATCGTGCAGATAGATGTAGACGGGTACAGTATAATTGGGATTACAGGGACATGGCTGCAGGAACAAAGATGGGAACTGAACGCCCCAGGGTATTCAGTATTTAGGAGCGACTTGCAAAAAGGAAAAGGTGGTGGAGTGACATTGTTGGTTAAAGAGGAAGTTAACATAATATTGAGAAAGGATATTAACTCTGACAATGTGGAGTCTGTATGTGTAGAGTTGAGACACACTATGCTGCAAAAACATTAGTGGGTGTCATATATGGACTCCAAACCGCAGTGGTGGTGTTGGGAATGCCATTAAACAGGAAATTAGAGATGCATATGATAAGGGAATATCCGTGATCAAGGGTGATTTTAATCTGCACATAGAATGGGCAAATCAAATTAGGCACAATGCCATAGAGGAAGAATTCCTGGAGTGTATATGGAATGATTTTCTTGATCAATATGTGGAGGAACCAACTAGAGAGCAGACCATCTTAGACTGGGTACTGTGTAATGAGAAAGGAATCATTGCCAATATAGTTGGGGAGACCCCTTGGGGATGAGCGACCATAACATAATTGACTTTTTTATCAAGATGGAGAGTGAGGTAGTTGATTTGGAGACTAGGATGCCAAATCTTAATAAAGGAAGCTATGAAGATATGAGAAGTAAGTTGATCTTGATAGATTGTGAAGAGTTACTTAAAGGGATGGTAGTGGATAGGCAATGGCAAACATTCAGGAACAGATGAGGGAACTGCAACAACTGTTTATTCCTGTCTGGCACAAAAGCAAAATGGGTAAGAGGGCCAATCAGAGATAGTAAGAACTGCTGATGCTGGAGTCAGAGATAACACAATGTGGAGCTGGAGGAACGTGGCAGGTCAGAGGAGCAGGAAAGCTGACGTTTCGAGTTGGGACCCTTTTTCAGAAATGGGGGAGGGGGAGGGAGCTCTGAATTAAATAGAGGGAGGAGGGGTGAGGCTGGGGAAGGTAGGTGAGATGGTGGTAGGTAAGTGCAGGTAGGTAGTGGTGGGGATTGTTCAGTGAGGTGGGAGGAGCAGATAGGTGGGAGAGAAGATGGACAGATTGTGTCAGGTCATGGAGGCGGGGATGAGAGGGAAGGTTGGTCATGGGATGAAGCTGGGGGTGAGGAGATTTTGAAACTAGTAAAGTCCACATTGAGAGCATTGGGTTGTAGGCTCCCAAGGTGGAATATGAGGTGCTGCTCCTCCAGTTTCCGGGTGGCATCATTGTGACACTGGAGGAGGCCCAGGAGGGACATGTCATCCAGGGGCTGGGAGGGGGAGTTGAAGTGGTTCGTGACCGGAAGGTGTTGTCATTTGTTGCGAACAGAGCGTAGGTGCTGTACAAAGCGGTCTTCAAGCCTCTGCTTGGTCTCACCAATGTAGATGAGGCCACATCAGGAGCAGCGGATTCAGTAAACCACATTAGTGAATGTGCAGGTGAACATCTGTCTGATGTGGAAAGTTTTTTTGATTCCTTGGATGGAGGTGAGGGGGGACGGTGTAGGGGCATGTGTAGCACCTCCTGCGGTTGCAGGGAAAGGTGCTAGGGGTGGTGGGGCTAGTGGGGAGCATAGAGCAGATGACGGAATCGCGGAAAGAGTGGTCCCTACGGAAGGCAGATGGGGTGGGGAGGGAAATATATCCTTGGTTGTAGGGTGAGATTGCAGGTGGCAGAAGTGGCAGAGAATGATACGTTGAATCTGGAGGCTAGTGGGGTGATACGTGAGGACAAGGGGGATTCTGTCTTTGTTTTTGTTGCAGGGAGGGGATGTGAGGGCAGAAGTGCGGGACATGCAAGAGATGCGGTCGAGAGCATTTTCGACTACTGAAGGAGGGAAGTTGCGGCCCTTGAAATAAGAGGACATCTGGGGATGTTCGGGAATGGAACGCCCCATCATGGGAGCAGACGCGGCAGAGGAATTGGGAGTAGCGGATCTCATTTTTGCCGGAAGGTGGGTGTGAGGAGGTGTAGTCCAGGAAGCTGTGGGAGTCAGTGGGCTTGAAATAGATACAAGTTTCGAGATGGTCACTAGAGATGGAGACAGAGAGGTCCAGGAAGGAGAGAGAGGTATCAGAGATGGTCCGGGTGAACTTGAGGTTAGGGCCAATCCATGGCTTACAAAGGAAATTAGAGATAGTATGCGATCCAAGGGAGAAGCACACAGATTGGCCAAGAAAAATAGTGTGCCTGAAGATTGGGAGCAGTTTAGAATTCAGCAAGAAGGACCAAGGGATTGAGTAAGAGGGGGAAAATATAGTACAAAAATAAGCTTGCAGGGAACATAAAGACTGACACTAAGAGTTTCTATAGGTATGTGAAGAGAAAGAGATTAGCGAAGACTAATGTAGGCAGAATACAGGCAGAAACAGGGGAATGTATAATAGGGGACAAAGAAATGGCTGAGCAACTGAATACATACTGTAGTTCTGTCTTCACAAGAGAGGACACAAATCAGATACCAGAAATGTTGGAGAATGCAAGAGTTAATGAGAGGGAAGAATGGGGGATATCAATATTAGTAGAGAAATGGTGCTGGGAAATTTGGTGGGATTGAAGGCAGATAAATCCTCAGGGCACTATAATCTACGTCCCAGAGTACTCAAGGAAGTGTCTCTAGAAATACTGGATGCATTGGTGGTCATCTTCTAGGATTCTATAGACTCTGGAACAGACCCTGCAGATTGGAGGGTAGCTAATGTCACTCCATTATTCAAAAAGGGAGGTAGAGAGAAAACGGAATTATAGACCAGTAAGCCTAATATTGGTAGTGGAGAAAATTCTCAAATCCATTATCAAGGACTTTATAACGGAGCATTTAGAAAGCAGTGGCAGGATCAGACAGAGTCAGTGTGGATTTATGAAGGGGAAATCATGCTTGACAAATCTGTTGGAATTCTATGAAGATGTAACTAGTAGAGTGAGCAAGAGGGAGCCAGTCAATGTGGTATACTTGGACTTTCAGAAAGTTCTTGTCAAAGTCCCACGTAAGAGATTATTGTGCAAGATTAAAGTACATGGAATTGGAGGAAATGTATTAAGATGGATAGAAAACTGGTAGGCAGAGAGGAAACAAAAAGTAGGAACTAGTGGGTCCTTTTCACATTAGCAGGCAGTAACTAGTGGGGTGCCACAGGGATCAGTGCTGGCACCCCAGCTATTCACAATACATATTAATGATTTGGATGAGGGAACAAAATGTAACGTCTCAAAGTTTGCAGATGATACCAAGTTGGATGGGAATGTGAACTGTGAGGTTGTTGACTTGCTCGCTGAGCTGGCTTGCTTTCGTTCAGATATTTCGTCACCATGCTAGGTGACATCATCAGTGAGGCCTCTGATGAAGCGATGTTATTCTACACCGGTTGGAATTTATACTGTCTGGTCTGTTATGGTGAGTAGTGTCATTTCTGGTTTTGATCTGTATGATTTTATATGTGAGATCCAATTCTATATGTTTGTTGATTGCATTACAGGTTGAGAACCATGCCTCTAGAAATTCCCGTGCGTGCCTTTGTTTGGCTTGGGCTATTACGGTTACATTGTCCCAGTTAAACTGATGGCCTTCATTGTCTGAACGTACTGATATTAAGGAAAGTTCGTCATGTCGTTTTGCTGCTAGCTGATGTTCATGTATTCTGATGGCTAGTTTCCTTCGTGTCTGTCCAGTGTAATGTTTGTGGTAGTCATTGCGTGGTATTTTGTAAACCATGTTGGTTCTGCATGTTGTGGGAATGGGGTCTTTAATCCTTGTGCGTGTTTGTCGTAGAGTGGCTGTAGGCTTGTTTGCTGCCATGATTCCTGGTGGTCTTAGGAGCCTTGTTGTCAGTTCCGATATGTTCTTGATGTAGGGCAGTGTGGCCAGTGTGTTAGGGTGTATGGTGTCCTCCTGTTGTTGTCTGTTTAGTAGGCATCTGCGGATTAAGTTGTGGGGATATCTGTTCATGGTTAAGATTTTGTATAGATGCTGTTTCTCTTTCCTGCGTAGTTCTGGAATGTTGCGGTCTATCTTGGCTCATTCAAACAGTGTCCTAATGCAGCTTTGTTTGTGAACGTTGGGGTGATTGCTGTGGAAGTTGAGATTTGATCAGTGTGGGTTGCTTTTCTGTATACTGAGGTTTGGAACTCCCTGTTGGTCATGCTCTCCACTCTGACATCCAGAAATGGAAGTTGATTGTTGTTGTTTTCTTCTTCTCTTGTGAATTTAATCCCTGTGAATACGTTGTTGATGAACTAGTGGGTCTCTTCTAATTTGTTGCGTTTAAAGATGACAAATGTGTCATCCATGTACTGGATCCACAGTTTAAGTTGAACGCGGGGGAAGGTAGAGGGTGTGTTCTAGTCTTTGCATGACTGCTTCTGCAATGAGTCCTGAGATGGATGGCCCCATTGGCGTATCATTGATCTGTTTGTATACCTGACCATTAAAGATGAAGTGTGTGGTGAGGCACAGGTATAGTAGTTTAAGTATGTTGTCATTGTTGATGGAGCTGCTGGTCTGCGTTGCTGCTTCCTCTAGTAATGTGGTCAGTGTTTCTTTGGCTAGTGTGGTGTCGATTGATGTGAATAAACCTGTGACATCAAAGGATACCATAATCTCGTCATTGCTGATTTTTATGTTCTTGCGGGTTTTGAGGAATTCTTGGGTTGAGTGGATGAAATGGGGTGATCTGTCGACTAGGTGTTTCAATCTCTGTTGTAGGTCCTTGACTAGTTTGGCCACTTTCTCCTAAACTGTAGGTGCTTATTTTGTAGCCACGTATGCAGTACCTTGTCAAAGTCTTCTGGGAATCTAAATAGATTACATCCACTGGCTCTCCTTTGACTCATTTACTACTTACCTCTTCAAAGAATTCTAACAGATTTGTTAGACGTGACCTCCCCTTGAAAAAGCCATGGTGAATCAGCCCTATTTTACCATGCACTTCCAACTAATCTGCAGTCTCAGTCTTAATAATGAACTCTAAAATCTTACCAATGATTGAGTTCAGGCTGACTGGCCTACAGTTTCTTGTCTTCTGCTTTCCTCCCTTCTTAAACAGGGTGTTATATGAGCCATGGTCTACATCAGTTGGTATTTTATCAGTGTTGGGATCGGTGTCAGGCATGCCGCTCATTCTAAACTAATTATTGATGACAAGTGGCCCAGGAACTTTTCCTGCCATCACTGTTCTCAAATCAATAGAGATAGTGCTAATAGAGACTAACTGACTACCTGCAGGCTCAGAAAGGAGGGAGTAACTGTCTTGATTGGGCCAACCCCCAGGGCCGAGGCAACCCCTGCTGGAAGACCTGCCCAAATATTCTTAACATGAACATAGGAACAGGAATAATCCATTTGGTTATTTGAACCTGCTTCACATTTAATAAACTCATAGCTAATCTGATTATAGGCTCCATCTTCTGTTTCCTGTCTGCACCATGTAACTCTTGTGTAGTGATTGGAACGAGTTCAGTCAGGTGGACCTCATAGAATATGAGTACCCTGTTTGGGTCTGTTAACCTGATCAATCAGGGACCCCTGGCTGACAAATATAAACAGGAATATCAGAGGCTCTGTTTAGTCTGAGAGCTGGCTCTGAGGTAGCTGGACCAATGTTAAGTACCATGCATGTGTAAATAAAGGGTGACTTGTCGACAGGATACCGGCCTCTGTAGAGTTATTTCAGTGGTGACAAGAGAAAAAATACGCTCCTGAAGAAATTCATTTGCAAAAGTCATCTTTGAGTTGGGGTAAGCATTTCTGGCATAATGCCATAATTTGGAAAGCTTGACTTGTTCAATCCTGCCATCGAAGACTGGGCCCAGTATGTGGAAAGAATGCGTTTTTTTCTTCTGGTAAATGAGATTGATTTTCATCTGCCCCAATAAGTAATTTTTCTGACAGCTTTTTTGGTTATTAGATGCCTAACCTTTCCTGAGGCACTAGATACTAAAACTTTTCAAGAGCTGATGGATTTTGTTTACGAATAGTATGACCCCAAGCCTCCTCCAATTCTGAGATGCTGTCAGTTTTTCTTGGTGACTTGAGATCCGGGGGAATTCGTGTTGAGATTTTTGAGGTTAAGACGACTTGCAGAGGCATGCAATTTTGGCCTAAGCCTTAACAAGATGCTGAGACACCGTTTGGCATGTGGGATTAATGATGTAACCATGCTGAAGCCCAACTGGACTTCAAATAAGCATTACAACCAGCTTTGTCATTAGAAAATATAACAAGTGGAGCATATGAGTTAAAGGGTATGCCGATGGAAGTGGACACCCTCGCCAGGCTGACTGAGCTTAAGGGACACCACTTGAGTGAAGGTAATTGAATAGCTTCACCCAGGACATTTCCTGAACAGTGGGTCTCTAAGTAAGCCCACAGCAAAAACCCCAAAACAAAGCTAAACCTCATCCAAATGGTTAGCATTTTCTTCAGGATCCGGGCTAGTAAGCCATTGTCATTGCTGCTGGTGTATGAACTCCAGACAGCAAAAGAATTCCACTATGCTTGAATTGAGTAAGAGACCTCACAGGCCAGTATCCAGGAAAGCTCACACCATGGAAAGGGATGGAGGGGTGGAGGTTAGATAGACCTTAGGATTAGGGTAAAAATTTGGCGCAACATCGTGGGCCGAAGGCCCTATATTGTGCTGTACTGTTCTATGTTGTATGTTCTATGGAAAGTGCGCCAGTATCCAGCTTGATTAGTTAAATTGCTTAGCAAGACCAAACCAGAATCAATCAAAATAAATGATTTGGTTAAACGATCACCTGGTTCTAATGGAATTTGATACTGGCCCAATCGTGTTTTGTGATTTTAGAACCAGTATTTAACAAAGTTCGCTCTGGACATAGAGGCAATAGAAAATACAGTGTGTCTGCAATGTGAATGACTTAACCAAGAATGTTCCTGGCTTAAGTTTGTTACAATTTCAAAGCTTTTGATGTGAATGAAGTGCGCTTGTACCACTTCTGAAGGTAAATGTCAGCCCCATCCGTTGCTCTGAAATACAGACCCTGTAAATGTACGAATGGACAATTGGAATTTAGCTTCAGGTCTGCTTTTTGGGCCTGTCCTTACTTCAGCGAATATTGGGTGGTTCAGATTTGACCAACCTTTACAACATGGCTGTTTATGAGCGAGGTATTGAGCTGATTTTATTACATGCACTAAGTGACACAGAGTTCACCAGTTGGCCCCCTTTCACAATAACATCTCCATGGTGATAGAACATTTTAATGTTGAATCATGAGAGATGAAGAAAGATATTGTTACAAGACCTAAAATGACTTCATCTGCACCTGACCATCCGAATCCCTGAATTTGACTAAATGGAGATTTGACAATATGAGACACAAAATGTGCCTGGAATTCTCCCAGGCTCTTTACTCCCTGGGACAGTGACAAGTCTTGTGATAAAACCTGAACCAAGCAGGAGCAAGGAGGTGGATGGTGGGTGGGGCAGTGATACCACACGGCATGAGAATACCACCTGAGACTGGTATCAGGAAAGTGGTCTGGGGAAAGGTCCGGGAGAGATTACAACTGGGGAAGGGGAAGAGAAGCCTGAAGCGGGGAGTGGCGAAGAGATGGGAGTGGGAGCTGGAGTGACATTTGGACAGACTAGAGGGTGGGAATGAAGGGACAGTCTCGGGGTGTTGAATAGTGTATTCCTGCGACTTTTGTCCGGCAGAAAATGTTTCAAACATAAAAATTTGAAGATTTAGCTGGGTTTTTCCTAACCAAAATGCTAAATCATGCAAGGTTTCTGCTGACAAGTCTCACAAGTGGAGTCACTTCTCACTGTCTCTGTCAGTGGTCAAACTCGCAACTGTAGGGGAGAAAGTATTGTTGTGAGATTTTTAACAATGCAGCCAAGGGAGGTGAATGAGGAAAATGCTGTAAACTTAATTAAGTGTCAGAGGTCTCCATCACCAGGCTTATAGCAAAACAACAGTCAAAATTGCCAAAGGTAATTCTGAGAGGTGGATTCACCTGACCAGAACGCTCACCCACTCTGGAGAACAGAAGTTAGTGAATGTTTCAGAAGAAGGATAAAGACCAGAAGGGAGAAATGATCATCACCACTTTGTATTTACAATGGTGTAGATGAGTTAACACTAATACTAGGAGAATCTGTGAGTCAGTAGCTGCATCAGGTATGAATGAGGATAAGGTAGAAACAGCTGAAAAATGGGCAGGAGACAGGGACACCCCGTATAATGAATCACAACTGGCCACTGCCCTACACTGCGCCAAGGCCAGAACTCACCCGATAGTTAAAATGGACTTGATGAAAATTAGGGTGTTGTTCATACAACACTAAAAATTCAAAGCTGATTGAGCAATTATTTTCAAATCTTTGGGAACTGTTTTTTTTCAAGTCTATTTTGAAAACAAGTTTTTATGCTTTATAACCTCCAGTTGCTCTCAAAATACAGACGGCAGATTTCAGCAGTTTTCCTGAACTGAGTAAAATTACAGCAACGTCACACAGTGACTTGGGTCCCACCCTCTGTCTCAACCAGCAATAAGTTAACTCTTTCTGCTGGCAGCTTCCTTTTAATTTCATCAGTAACTTCCACATCACTAGAAGTGTGGGTTGGAAATTTACAGACATCCCATCTGGATTTGCCTTTTAAAGACTTGGCCTTGACCAACCAGGACATGGGTTATCTTTTGAGACAAAGTGTTGGTGAATGAGAGAACCTGAATCTGACTCCCATCGCATGGGTCTGTGATCTAAAGTAAAGTTTCAAACCAACAAACCTGAATAATTGTTTCTGAGATTGGGACTGAGAAATAAATTAATAAATGCTCGGTTCGTGACAAACGACAACACCTCCCAGTCGTGAACCACTTCAACTCCCCCTCCCACTCCCTGGACAACATGTCCATCCTGGGCCTCCTCCAGTGTCACAACGATGCCACCTGGAAACTGGAGGAACAGCACCTCATATTCTGCCTTGGAAGCCTACAACTCAATGGTCTCAATGTGGACTTTACTAGCTCCAAAATCTCCCCACCCCTGAGCTCATCTCATGACCAGCCCCACTCTCATCCCCGCCTCATTGACCAGTCCGTCTTCTCTCCCACCTATCCGCTGTAAAATCGACTTGCTATCACCGCCCCCTCTCTCTATTTATTTCAGAGCCCCCTTCCCCTCGCCCATTTCTGAAAAGGGTCCCGACCCGAAACGTCAGCTTTCCTGCTCCTCTGATGCTGCCTGGCCTGTATTCCTCCAGCTCCACACCTTGTTATCTCTGACTCCGGCATGGGCAGTTCCTCCTATCTCTGGCCCTAATCTGGAATGTTCAGGAGTGGAATACCTCATCTTGGGAGCAGATGTGGTGGAGGCGGAGGAATTGGGAGTAGGGGATCGCATTCTTGCAGGAAGGTGGGTGAGAAGAGGTGTAATTTAGATAGCTGGGGGAGTTGGTGGGCTTGAAATAGATATTGTTTCGAGGTGGTCACCAAAGATGGAGACCATCTCAAACAAACTCTGATAGGTTGTCTTTGTGACACAAAACACCAGCAAACAGTGACCTCCTGACGAGACTGAGTTTGAATGAAATGTGCCCTTAGGACTGAAGGCAGAAAACTTCACAACAGAAATCAGACATCTCTTAATCAGTTCCTGTTCCTGCAATTATCATCCTGAGGAGGACAGACAGAGTGAAGCAAAGCTCCAGAACCTTCGTGTTCCCTCCGATCAGTGAATTCACTGTTTGATTCTCAGCACCTTCAGTTGGATCTGCAGTTTTAGCAGGGGGCTTAGATATTTTCATGCTGTTTTTTTGAATAAATTAGTCAGCAGCATGAAACACTGGAGGCAAATAGCAGCAATTGGATCTGGAACCATTTCCTTCAATCCAATTTTGAGATAATTTTGAAATGATTAACTCACTGAGCACTGGCTCCAGAGAAGTCTGAAGGTCTCCAGCAGCATTTTCTAGAATGCTTTCAGCTCTCACGCTATACAGCTGAGATTACCTGGTAATACAGAAAGAACAGTGTTGTCACCGTCGTTTATTCCATGTGAAACAAATCAGCTTCGTTCAAATTCTTCCTTTGCTCAAAATGCTACCATTAAAGAAACCACACTCCAGGGTATTCGGACAGCTGGTGTAATATGCAGTATGTGCCGAGTTAGACAATCTCATCTAGGTGGCAGGAAGGTCACAACAGGAAGTTTAACCTCCTGGTGTCAGCAGAGTGACCAGCATCGTTCCAGTTGAGGGGAATATCCAGCGAGCTCTGCTGAATTATTCCTCTGTGTGGGTGCTGAATGAGGACAGTGTAAGGTTCAGCTGTGACGTTTAAACAACACGGCACCTCTAATGGGGTCAGAAACATTTCAGAGGTGAGTAACCACATGAATTACAGTGACAGTCACCCTGATGTCAAGGTGAAATTCAGGGACAGCTCCTTCCTGCAGTGACAAGTGTAACAGTCTGGCGTGGCTGGAGCGCTTGCTGAATTCTACTCCATCAATGGTGAACACAGTAATAAATAATCCCCTCAGTGGGGATGTTTTCTGCTGACTGGGGTCTTCACCTTCTTTCTTTATTCCTCAGATAATGGAACAGTTCATGCCTACACACGGCAATTTCAACCAGGACAACATTGAGGTTATGATGGCAAGTGAAATCCATGCCATGCAAGTGTCAGGCAGTGACCATGTCTGATCACTAACATTATTGGATCCAAGTTTCAAACTCATGGTCATCACCATTGACCAGAAAGTGAACTGGACCAGAGACATCAATACTGTTTCTATCAGGATAGGTTTGACTCACCCTCTGCACAAACTAACCTCAGTAAAAATCACAATTCTAGTGTGTAATGGAATACTCCCAATTTCTGAGATGGGTGCAGTCCCAACAACACTCCAGAAATTAGACACGACAGTCCACAATAAATCAACCCCTTTGACCAGAATCCCATCCATTATCCTCAGTATCTATTCCTTTCACGATTGGCATATTGTATTGACAGACTGTACTTGCTACAGGATGGACTGCAGTGAAGTACTGTGATTTCTTCAGCTGCTTATCCTCATTCCACAATCTTCACTCACAAAGGACAAGTGCAGCAGGTAAATGGCAATGCCATTATCTCCAAGTTCCCCTCCGAGATATTACTCTCCACTGTGTCATCAGAAATGGCTTAAAAACCTGGAACTGCCACTTTAACAATGCTAGTGTACCGACACCACATAGACCACAGTGACTCAAACAGAGGGCTCACCACTGTCTTCGGGCATGAAGAAATGTAGTCCGGGAAAAGAGGCAACGTAAAGGAGAAGTTGAAGGGTGAGGACGAGTTCAGCTAAGCGGATGAGGGTGTCAGTGGAGGGGGACAGGTCGGGCCTGTGGGAAAAGGTCTGGGTGAGATTACAACTGGGAAAGGGGGAGAGAAGCCTAGAGCAGGGAGTGGGAAGAGATGAAAGTGAGAACTGGAGTGACACTTCGACAGAGTAGAGGGACAGTCTCAGGGGATTGAAGATCCTATTCTTATTCAGTTTTTACTGAGGAAAAGAATTTCAAAACATTAAAGCCTTACATTAACTGGGCTACTCCTCACCAAAATGCTAAATCACGTAAGGTTTGGGCTGACAGATCTCACAAGAGAAGTCACTGTCTCATTGCCTGTGTCACTGTTGAAAATCGCATCTGTGGGGGGGGGGATAAAATTTTGTCGGAGGACTTCTCCACCTCAGCTCCATTGATGTAGATAGGGGTGAGTCCTCCTCCTTGCTTCCTGAAAGTCACCAGTTTTATAGCAGACCAGCAATCAAAATTGCCAAAGGGAATGCCGATGGGTTCAACCCAGAGGGCAACCCCCCCCCCAATGAATCAGTTAGTGGATGGTTCAGAAGAAGGATAAAGACCAGAAGGGAGAAATCATCACCACTTTATATTTACAATGGTGTAGACGAGTTTACAGGAAGAAACTGTGTGTGAGTGGCTCCAGCAGGTGTCGTTGAGGATAAGGTAGAAACAGCTGAGAAATGGGCAGGAGACAGGGACACCCTGTATAGTGAATCACAACTCCTACAACCCTACACTGTGCTAAGGCCAGAACTCACCCAATAGTTACAGAGGTCTGAATGAAAATTAGGGTCTTGTTCACATACAACATCAAAGCTTCAACATTGGTTGAACAATGAATGACAAACGTTTGGAAATGGAGAGAGCTGTTTTTTTAATTCTAATTTGAGAGCAAGTTTTTGTGCTTTACAAAAACTTAGGTTGTTCTTAAAATATAGATTAACTATCGTTTGGCAAAAATCAAAATGAACTCAGCTCTTGAAAAATGTCCAAGAAAAATACAGAAAATGTAAAGTGAGAAATAAATGCTTCTGCTGTGAAGGTGATCTTAAAAATACTAAAAGGGATTGGGGACAATTGAAGACACATTGTAAAATCAAAGAAAGGATTATCAAATTCAAAAGGTCACTGTGACATGGACAGCAGATTTCAGCAGTTTTCCCAGACAAAGTAAAATTACAACAACCTCACTCGGTGATTTGGGCCCCACCCTCTGTGTCAGACCAGCAATGAGTTAACTCTTTCTGCTGGCAGCTTCCTTTTAATTTCCCCAGACACCTTCCATATCGCTAGATGTGTGGGTTTGGAAATTTACAGACATCCCATCTGGATTTGCCTTTTAAAGACTTGGCTTTGACTGGACAGGACATGTGTTATCTTCTGAGACAAAGTGTTGGTGAATCGGAGAACCTGAAACTGCCTCCAATCACTTGGGTCTCTGATTTTAAAAAAAGTTTCAAACTGGCCAGTCAGGATAATTGTTTCTGAAATTGGGACTGAGAAATACATTGATGAACTGTGCTATTTCAAGCACTCAATGGAGAAGTTACATGAAGTTTAAGAAGCAGTACAGTGATCTAATCTATGCACAGTGTTCTGATCACCTCGGGAGCTGTTCAGGAATACAGAGGGCTTTACTGCACGCCCTCAAGTTGCTGGAAGCAGCTGGTTTTAAAGATATCCCAAAAGAAAATGGAAACTTCCCCACAGTCAAACGGACTCAACAGACTATCAAAGCCTGTAGACGTGCAAGAGAGGCCATGGAATTGTTCTGTTATCGTAGGCCCCTTTGTGAAGAACATCTGTAAATAGCTGCACCCCAGCAAGTCTGCCAGGGTGTTGATGACAGTACAACAGAAATTATTAATACTATACCAATTAACAAAAACAGCAGTTACAGGAGCGTGTCACGTACACATGCCTTTCCTTCTCACAAACACCCTCTCTCATAGAATCCCTATATTGTGGAAACAGGGCCATGGGCCCAACAAGCCCACAGAGCATCCCACATTGACCCAACCCCTTTAATCCACCTAATCTACACATCTGTGAACACCACATGCAATTTCCCATGGCCAATCCAGCTAGCTTGCACATTTCTGGACTGTGAGAGGAAACTAGAACACCCAAAGAAAACCCACACAGACACGGGGAGAATATGCAAGCTCCACACAGACATTGCCTGATGGTGGAATTGAACCTGAGTCTCTAGTACTGTGTGGTAACAGTGCTAACCACTGAGCCACCATGCCACTTCAATGGTCACTTTTGAAATAAAAATATGCAGAACCCAGCCTTGAATACATTTAACAATCCAACTTCCAACGATCACTGTGGAAAAGAATTCCAAAGATAAACAACCTTCTGAGAGCAAATATTCCTCTTCATCTCCACCTTAAACGGGCAACTCCTTATTTTGGAACTGTGCCCCTCAATAGAGGATTCCCCATGAGCGGAAATGTTTTCCAAACATTGACCATGTCAAGCCCCCAAGCAATCTTATAGGTTTTGATAAAATTGCATCTCAAGCTTATAAACTGTAATAAGTATAGCGCCAACTTTTCTTCAGGAAGCAACCTCTTCATCCCAGGAACTGCCTAGGCAACCTTCTCTGAACTGCTTTCAATGCAATCTTACCCATCCTTAAGTCTGGAGACCAAACTGTGTAAATACTCCAGATATAGTCTTACTAATATCCTGTCCAGTTGTAAACAGAGCTCCCTATTTTTGTTTTCCATTCCTGTTGCATTTGTTTTCACAAAGGAGAAAGCAATGGCCTTGTGGTATGATGGCTTGATGCTAATCCAAAAAAAAAACGCAAGTAATATACTGGGGACCCACGTTCAAATCTTCCCACAGCAGATGGTGGAATTTGAATTCAATAAAAATCTGGAATTACAAGCCTGATGATGACCAGGGCACCATTGTTGATTGCCAGACAAGCCCATCTCATTCACTGATGTCCTTGAGGGAAGGAAACTTTCATCTTTGCCTGACATGTGACTCAGGCCCTCATTGAATAGCGGAGTAGAGTCAATGGACATTTGTAGTCTATTTTTATGTTTTTTAACAGACTTCATTCATAATCAATTCTCTTGTTCCATATCAGTTTCTTAGTCCTCGTTTGTGGAACCATTCTATGAAGAACTATCTGAACCTCACGAGAACACTTACATGTTTCCCAAAAGGTGATCTTCAATAGACCCAATGCTCAATTTAATGTCATTCAGAATTTCATAGTGGTTCAGCAAAACTTCCCTCATTCTGCAGTCAGTACTCTTGTTGTAAACTCAAGATTCCATTTGCTTTGCTAGTCACTCTATCTAAAGAAGTAATGCCTCCTTCAAACATTGTTGCACCCAAAATTTCCCTCATCCCTGCAAAACTTTTCGAACGGTGCCGATAAACTTATATTAACTCTCACACCTCACCGAAAAATGCATCACCTTATCTGCCACAGGGCTGTGCATTCTGATCATCTATCAATTCTGTTCCTGTGCTCCTGATGGAACTGAATGATGGAGGGTTCTCAATGGGCTGCAAGACTGACTCCTGTTCCGATTTCGCTGTTCATCTACCCTGACCCAGACAGGTTTCGGCACAAGGAATGAGAATTAAATGTCTATATTCTTAATTCCGTTGCAAGACTTTTCACAGGAAATTTGAATGGAAAAAATATAAAGAACTAGTGCTTAATTTCCTGAAGGAATTTGGACAAGGCGACAGAAATCTTAAAAAGAGATTTTTCATCATTTGGGATAACAAAGATGGATTTTTCACAGAAATTGGAATGAAAATTTTCTGGAAGGTTTTGTCATCTTCTAACATATTGGACAGTGAAATGTGCTTGATTCTAAACTGTTTTGTCTTTCCCAAACTACACATTGTGTTAACCTAGAGTACTGTGCATAATTCTGGTCTCCTTACCTAGAAAAAAGATATACCCTTATACCTAACTTCCAGTGACTGCAATGACTGTTCATTAGACAGATTACGTACATGTGCCCACGTTGGGAATTTGACCAATTCCACTAATGTCCCATCTCAGAAATCCTGGCATTCTGTTTATAAACACTGCCCTCTATAGGCAGTCAGTCATTTTATCGCCAGAATATGGTGTTTATTCTTCATTCAAAATTATTCAGTGACTTTAATATCAAAAGGGAGCATTTCTAACCCATGTACATTCACTGGTCCCACTGGTTGATCCCAATCCAAATTACACTTCATTAGCCAGGAAATTCCAATCGGGAGTCAGCCGTTTTCACCAACACAATTTCCTCCAAACCCTCCTGCCCTGACACCATCCCTGATGTGGCACTTTCAGACTGGACAAACCCTCACAACTTGACACCCATGACCCAGCTGGACCCGAAAATCCCTCAGCTCCCCACCAACCCCAGGATTCTGCAGATCCCTCATTAATGACCTAATACTCCCCTTCTCCCCTACCACAACCCCATTGGAATGGAGACCTCCCCCACCCCGTTACCAGCAAACCAACAACCCCAGCCTTGACACTCCATTTGACCCAACCCCACTAGACCTGAAAGCTGCCCCTGAACAGACACGCCCCCCAGTCCTGCCAACGGGATTGGAACTGACAACCTCTGGGGGGATCTGTACCGATGGGACGGTCTCCACCTGAACTGATCTGGAACCAGTGTTCTAACGAAAAGGATAAATAGGGTGGTCACTAGGACTTTAAACTAGTGAGTCGGGGGGGAAGGGAAAGGGAAAACGACAGGGAGTATGATGGTAAATAAAAAGGTATGCAGCAGGTTAGCATGTGTGCAGGAGGGTTTAAGTTCAAGGCAGACTATGAAAGAAGCAAAAAGGAAGGATAACTCAGGAGATATTATTAGAGATGTTGGAAATCAAGAAAGCTAGCATTAAGGCACTTTGCCTGAATGCTCGTAGCATTCGTAACAAGGTTGATGAGTTAACGGCACAAGTCATCGCGAATGAATATGATTTGGTATCCATTACGGAGACATGGTTACAGGATGGTCACGACTGGAAGTTAAATATCCAGGGGTACCAGACTATTCGGAAGGACAGACAGGAAGGTAAGGGAGGTGGTGTAGCTCTGATATTCAAGGATGACATCAGGGCGGTGCTGAGAGATGATATAGGTTCTGTGGAGAATGAGGTTGAATTGATTTGGGTAGAAATTAGAAATTCTAAGAGGAAAAAGCCACTGATAGGTGAAGTCTATAGGTCACCAAATAATGACATCATATTGGGGCGGGCAATAAACAAAGAAATAACTAATGCCTGTAAAAATGATACGACAATTATTGTGGGTGATTTTAATCTATATGTAGGTTGGTCGAACCAGCTCGGTCAGGGTAGCCTTGAGGAGGAGTTGGTTGAGTGAATCCATGATAGTTTTCTTGAACAGAATGTAATGGAACCGACGAGGGAGCAAGCTATCCTTGATCTGGTCCTGTGTAATGAGACAGGAATAATTAATGACCTCATAGTTAGGGATCCTCTTAGAAGGAGTGATCACAGTATGGTTGAATTTAGAATACAGATGGAGAGTGTGAAGATAAAATCCAATACCAGGGTCCTGTGCTTATACAAGGGGGACCACAATAGAATGAGGGAGTACTTGGCTAAAGTAGACTGGAAACAAAGATTTTATGGTGGGACAGTTGACGAGCAGGGGAGGACTTTCAAAGCAAGTTTTCAAAGTTCTCAGCAAAACTTTATTCCAGTGAAAAGGAAGGACTGTAAGAAAAGGGGTAATCTGCCGTGGGTGTCTAAGGAAATAAGGGACGCTATCAAATTGAAAGAGAGGGCATACAAAGTGGCCAAAAACAGCATGAAACTAGAAGATTGGGAAAACTTTAAAGGTCAACAGAAAACCACAAAAAGAGCTATAAAGAAAAGTAAGATAGAACATGAGAAAAAAACTAGTACAGAATATAAAGACAGATAGCAAAAGTTTCTATAAATATATAAAATGAAAAAGAGTGGCTAAAGTAAACGTTGGCCCTTTAGAGGATGAGAAGGGGAACTTAGTTATGGGATATGATGAAATGGCCGAGGCATTGAGCAGGTATTTTGTATCGGTCTTCACAGTGGAGGACACTAATAACATGCCAGTAATTGACAAAGAGACGAAGGTAGGTGAGGACCTGGAAACAATCATTATTACGGAAGAGGTAGTGTTGGGCAAGCTAATGGAGCTAAGGATTAATAAGTCTCCTGGCCCTGATGGAATGCATCCCAGGGTACTAAAAGAGATGGCGGGAGAAATAGCAGGTGCACTGGCGGTAATTTTCCAAAATTCGCTGGACTCTCGGGCAGTCCCAGCAGATTGGAAAACAGCAAATGTGACACCACTGTTCAAAAAGGGAGGTAGACAAAAGATGGGGAATTATAGACCGGTTAGCTTAACCTCTGTGGTGGGGAAGATGCTCGAGTCTATTATCAAGGAAGAAATAGCAAGACATCTCGATAGAAATTGTCCCACTGGGCAGATGCAGCGTGGGTCATGAAGGGCAGGTTATGCTTGACAAATCTTTTGGAATTCTATGAAGACATTACAAGCAAGGTGGACAATAGGGACCCAGTGGATGTGGTGTACCTGGATTTCCAAAAGGCCTTCGACAAGGTGCCACACAAGAGGCTGCTGCATAAGATAAGGATGCATGGTGTCGGGGTAAAGTATTAGCATGGATAGAGGATTGGTTGACTAACAGGAAGCAAACAGTGGGGATAAATGAGTGCTATTCTAGCTGGCAATCAGTGACTAGTGGTGTGCCTCAGGGATCGGTGTTGGGACCGCAATTATTTACAATTTATATTGATGATTTGGAGTTGGGGACCATGTGTAGGGTGTCAAAGTTTGCAGATGACACTAAGATGAGTGGCAGAGTAAAGTGTGCAGAGGACTGTGAAACTTTGCAGAGGAACATAGATACATTGAGTGAATGGGCAAAGATCTGGCAGATGGAATACAACGTAAATAAATGTGAAGTCATACATTTTGATAGGAGTAATAGTAAAAGGATTATTACTTGAATGGTAAAAAGTTTCAGCATGCTGCTATGCAGAGGGACCTGGATGTCCTCGTGCATGAATCACGGAAGGTTGGTCTGCAGGTACAACAAGTAATTAGGAAGGCAAATGGAATTTTGTCCTTCATTGCTAAAGGGATTGAGTTTAAAAGCAGAGAGGTTATGTTGCAGCTGTTCAAAGTGCTAGTGAGGCCATACCTGAAGTACTGTGTGCAATTTTGGTCTCCTTACTTGAGAAAGGATGTACTGGCACTGGAGGGGGTGCAGAGGCGGTTCACTAGATTGATTCCGGAGTTGAGGGCATTGGCTTATGAGGAGAGACTGAGTAGATTGGGATTATATTCATTGGAATTCAGAAGATTGAGGGGGGATTTTATAGAAACATATAAAATTATGAAGGGAATAGATAAGATAGAAGTAAAGAGGATGTTTCCACTGGCAGGTGAAGCTAGGACAAGAGGGCATAGCCTCAAGATTAGAGGGAGCAGATTTAGGACTGAATTGAGAAGGAACTTCTTCACCCAGAGGGTTGTTAATCTATGGAATTCCTTGCCCAGTGAAGTAGTTGACGCTACGTCAGTAAACCTTTTTAAAGCTAAGGTAGATTTTTTTTGAACAATAGAGGAATTAAGGGATACGGTGAGAGCGTGGGTAAGTGGATCTGAGTCCACGAAAAGATCAGCCATGATCTTATTGAATGACGGAGCAGGCTCAAAGGGCCGGATGGCCTACTCCTGCTCCTAGTTCTTATATATGTTCTTATGTTCTCCTGCAGCCCCCATCGGCACCAAACACCCACCCAGCCCCTGCCTCACTAGCCTGAAACCACACCCAATGTGACCCAGGTGGCACTGACCCCTCCTTCCAGACCTGGTAGTACCACACCCCATCCCTAAAACCTCTGGATCTGACACTTGCTCTTCAACATGTCCCCACCCTCCACACAGCCCCATCAGATCCATCAGTCCCATTCCCCTCCAACTTGGTGTCAGCAGAACCGACATTACAACGCCCCACCCCAACCCAATCCCTTGGCAGACCCCTAGCTTTCTCTCACTTACCTGACAATATACCCCTCAACCCCTGGCTCTCTACCTTCCTCACCCACCTCGATGCTACCGCCTCACCCACATTCTACTGAAACCCCTTGCCCACCTGCCAACCTGTACATCCTTCTCCCCACCATCGCACCAACTGCAGCCCCTCCCCCTCCTGCCTGTCACCCTCTTTCCACCCTACCTCCACTCTCACCTTCACACAATGGTTTTCAGGTGAACTGGGACAGAGAGATCTCACTGGGGGCTGTACCGTCTTGTCTTTTCCTGGGTCATTAAAAAAAAGTCCACCATTCAGTGAGATCATGAGTGATCTTCTCCTTCGAGTCTACTTTTCCACATTGTCCCTCAATTGGGTAATCTGTCCAATGATGTCATTGTGCTCGCTCTTGGGTATGGAGAGCAAAACCACTGATGTCATTCATCGCTACAACTGAAGTCAGATTTCTTTACTCTTCACTCCCTTTGTAATAAAGGATAAGGTACTATTTGTTTTTCCAATAGCTTGCTGAACCTGCCCATTAACTTTCTATGTTTCATATACAAGGGCATCCAGACCACTCTGAACACCACCATTTTCTAGTCAGTCACCAATACAAAACATTCCCCTTGTCTATTTTTTCCATATTTGGCCACCATCACATTTCCCCAAATTCTATTCCATTTGCCATGTTCCAGTCCACTCCCTCAACCCAATATGGAGGAGCCATGTTGTCTTCCAGTGACACATTAACTAGACATTAGGTTCCAGCTCTGATCAATCTGACTATCCCTGATAGAGCAGTCCTGTCTGCTCTTGTATCTTTTTATATTCTTTATAATGAGGATTTCTCTTCAAATCCAAATTATTGCTCAGTGTTTCAGATTCATTTCTGACCAACCACCTCTGTGGGGCATTGCTGACATCAGTTTAAAGTATTTGTCCAGCACGTACTGAGGGTTAGATTCAATTGTCCATGGGTGCTGGGTCCTTCATTGGGAAACAGGGATTGATCAGTGCAGTGAATTTCTCTTTGTTGTAATCTTGTTTTAAATGCATGATTCCCACGTGGAGATTAAGGAGGTTGCAGTGGCAGATATAGTTCCAAAATGACCACTTTGTAGAGAAGCTCATTGAGATGGGAGATCTTGCAGAGCACAGACTATTGAAGTTGTTACATGTGAAATCATGCACTGGTCAGATGTGGGATCGTACTCAAACTCTCTCACTCTGAGTTCCAGGTTGAATTATTTAATTACAGGGAAATGTTTAGAGACAATGGGTTCACTATTTGCAAAATATTGAGTCACATCATCTAGAAGAACTCCCGCGTGGTATTTGTTTTGTCCCCTGTCCTCTGTAAAAGAGTGATGATGGATCGGTTACCTCTCGAATACACACTGGGAGCTGCAGGCTGACCAAGGCATTCACTGGGGGGAACCTGATCAGAGGGCCACAGTGGAGGGAATTTCATGGGCTCTGAAGGAGTGGGAAACATGGCCACAGGCTGAGGCAATGAGACTGGTACTAAAAATTCTCCATCCCAAGATGAGTTCTTGTTCTGAGATGTGATCAGTATTGTATTTGTGTAAGGTCAGGTTTTGAAATGCCCTGTGGAGTATTCCTGCATGGAAATAGATTTGTATTCGATCAATACTCATTTTTGTGATCCCTTTTGTAATGATGTCCCACCTTTGTCTGAAAGTCAGTGACACAGGGAATCATGAAGCACTTAATGTTTATTTAAAAATGACGTACAATACCCAGCTCTGTGCTGTTGTGTCTGAGGTCAGAGGCTTCACTTGTTGAACTCTGTAGCACAAGGGAAGGGGACAGGAGAGTGGGAGGTTGCATTGAGGCCAGCTCCAACAAGGGTCAGTGAGAGGAGGAAGAGGGATATGGAAGGGAGCCTGGAGCATGGATGAGTGATAGTCTTGCAAGTAGAATCAGTCAAACACAGGTCAAATTAAGAAATGCTTGATGAAAGTGTTTGTAAGCTCATTGTGGGCACTTTAAATATGAATTGGAGTGGTCTGGGAAGCAGCAAGAAGCAAGACAGTGAAAATGGTAGACACTGTGGTTACTGCCATCAGGAACAGCAGGCCAGGGTGAAAATTCCACCCTCTGGGCAGTAGAATATTCCCTTTTTCTGACATTCCTGATGATCAGACATTGGACATTATGGTGGGGATGAGGAGAAAGGTTGTTTCTCAATTCAGTTCATCTTTACTCCGATCAGTGCAGGTTCAGAAAACAGCTGGATCCAGCTGCGATAGGCAAGTGGGAGATTTTGGGAATCAGGAGTGAAGCAGCTTCAAACTGGTCCTTAAAGTGGAGAAAGTATCCCAACCTGAAATCAGAACCCAAAGTCTGATAATAGAATAAAATTCAATTTCAGATCTCCTCCCACCCACACTCAGAGTTCACACTCACAATATAGACTGACTGAATGTGTGATTGAAGAAATGATCTATTCCAATATCATTCCTGTTAACAGGCGGTTTATTCACAGGTATCCTATGTGGAGGGGAGAAACCATTGTCTTCGAGCCAGTGTTTGTCTGTGTTTTTCTAATTGCTGGGAATGTATTCTAGCTGTGAAATATAGAGGGTGATGCATCACAACAATCGGTCTCCTGTTCAATTCCTTTTCTGAGGGAAATCCGGGCCACTGATCACATCATGAGTTTTATATTAGATACAGCCTTCCACAGTTCAGTGAAATGAAAATATTGAAGTATTGATGTGTGTGGAAGGGCTTTCAGTACAGGAATACTTCATATGCAGCCTGTCATGCCTTGTACAGTTGCAGCACGTCTTCCTAACTTTTATCCTGCATTTCTTTAGTTAGAAATTTCATTTGCGGGACCTGCACACTAGTTTCTTCCAATTCATGCATAAAGAAACACAGACTCCCCTGTATCGTAGCACTTTGAAATTTCTCTCCATTTTGACAACAAGTTGCCTTTTTATTCTTTCAATCAAGGTGAGTAACCTGACACTTATCTATGTTAAACTTATATCTGTCAAAATTTGACCATTCACTTGTAAATTTGTTATTTTTTTTATGAGAACTTACTTTCCCACCTATTTTAGTGTCACCTGCAAATTTGTTTTTAATATTTTGTATCCCTGCATCCAAGTCATTAATATAAATGGCAACCGAACCCTGTGATACACCCATACTTCCATCTTGCCAATGAGAAAGAGACCCATTTATCCTGACTCTTTGCTTTTTGTTGGTCAGCCAGTCATCTATCCAAGCGAATAAATTACCCCTAAACCCATGTGATTGAATAGTCCCAAGATGTGCTGCAGAAACTCACCAAAGCTCCTTGGACAGAATCTTCCAAATCCTCGACCATGTCCATCTTGAAAGACAACAACAGCAAATACGTGGAGACACAACCACCTGCAGGTTCCCCTCCAAGCCACCCACCATCCTGATTTGTTTAAGTTAAATTGATTTAGTACATGTCTGAAGCTTCACCTTCAATCCACATTACACACATCACCTGAATACTCTAAATGCTGGCCTTTTGGTGTAGCTTATGCAAGTCCCTGACTTGTCACTGAAGCAAATCTTATGAAAAGGACAAATATTACCCGTAATGAGAAAGAGACTGACATGGCGCAAGATCCAATGGATTACCCACCTTTGATTATTTGGTTCAAAGTCTGTAGCTCCAGTGCAATAGTTGGTCTGTACAATGGTTGGTCTCTGTAATAGATGGCTTTTGCAATGGATGGTCTGTACAATGGATGGTCTTGTGCGATGGTTGGTGTGTATTGTGGTTGGTCTGTACAATGGATGGTCTGTACGTTGGATGGTCTGCACGATGGATGGTCTGCACGATGGATGGTCTGCACGATGGATGGTCTGCACGATGGATGGTCTGCACGATGGATGGTGTGTACGATGGATGGTGTGTACGATGGATGGTGTGTACGATGGATGGTCTGTGCGATGGATGGTCTGTGCGATGGATGGTCTGTGCGATGGATGGGGTGTATGATGGATGGTCTGTATGATGGATAGTCTGAGTGATGGATGGTCTGAGTGATGGATGGTCTGAATGATGGATGGTCTGAGTGATGGATGGTCTGTATGATGGATGGTCTGTACGATGGATGGTCTGTACGATGGTTAGTCTGTACAATGGATGGTCTGTATGATGGATGGTGTGTACGATGGATGGTTTGAGTGGCTGATGGTCTGTGTGATGGATGGTCTGTACGATGGTTGGTCTGTGCGATGGATGGTCTGTACAATGGATGGTCTGTACGATGGATGATCGGTATGGTTGTCACTGAGAAGAGGCAGCGAAACTCCATTTTTATATGTTCAAATGTGTTCTGTCTAGCTAGGAGGTCATCCCTGTGTCTCATTAACTGTTGTTGTCACTGATCTGTGTTTCTTTGAGCAATTTAATGCTGTGTTTTCACAAGATACCAGTTCTGCACGAAACAGGATAAACTGTTTATCATGTCCATTGCCTCAGTACCTCCTGACTGTCTTGAACAGCTGGTCTCGTTACAGAGTCCTGTTGTTGTGACCTGCTTACAATGGAACCAGTTCAGACTTCTTTCAATAGTTTTGAGTTTTGCCTCACTTGGCCATTCTCCTTCCCAGCATCCTTCAGAATCTTCCCTGACCAGCCATTTTAGGTTACAAACAGTTCAAGAAGGCAGTTCACCTTCTCAGTGGCAACAGGAATGCACAACAAATGCTGTCCCAGCCAGCAACACCCACATCCCAGGAGTGAATTAAAAATAGCTCCTTGTATAACCACAAGATTTTCACTGTTTTTATAAAGCAAACTCTATCACTGTCAATTTCACTTTAAAGTCAAAAGCGACATGACACCAGGTTATAGTCCAACAGGTTTATTTGAACTCACAGGCTTTCGGAGAGCAGCCCTTTCGTCGGGTGCAGTGAGTGAGAAGAGTACACAGACAGAGATTTTATAGGCAGAGAGATCAAGGGCAGGAGAGATCAAAAGATCATACAACTGGTATGAGTGAAGTGTCAGATAATAAGTCTCTGCAGGTGATCAAGAGTGCTAGACAGTGTGAGTAAAGTGTTTACAATGTCAATATCAGTACTGTGCTGTCATGACAATCAGGCAGAGTGATAGGAATATACAAAAGGTTACATCTCAGGTCAGACACTGAATTGTAGGTGTGAGGCTTTGTTCAGAATCTGTCTCAGAATTTTAACCTGGAACCAGGTTGGTTTTATTCCGAAAACAGGAATTTATAAGTTGCTGCATTGACTGACTGTGACTACAAATTGTGTGCTTTTTGAACTCACTGCACCTGACGAAGGGGCTGTGCTCCGAAAGCCTGGGTGATTTCAAATAAACCTGTTGAACTATAACATGGTGTCATGTGACTTCTGACTTTGTCCACCCAGTGCAACATCGGCACCTCCACATCAATCTCACCTTAATGCAACACTTCCAGATGGTTTAATCTGTTCTCCCAGTCTTTCCAATACAATGGCACCCTCTGGTGTTTGCACCACTTCAGATAAAAATTAATTCAATTTACAAGAAGCAGGCATGGACCATAGCTTGTATCTCAAGACCTCGTACTTATTAACTTTGAACACTTTCTGTGACTGTGTTCCCTCCACTGTCACCATGGCCTGGGCAGCATCATCTTCTTTTGCAAAGTGTTCATCTCACACCTCAGCCATACCTCCTGCTTCCGTGTAAATCCCCTTTGTTCGTCTCTAATCAGTCCTACACCTCCTTTAATCACGCAGTTATTATTTTTACGTCTGTAGAAGACTTTGGGATTGCCCTTTATGTTAGCTGCTGGTCTTGTCTCATAATTCCTCTTTGCATCATTTATTTGCTTTTTTCACCTTCCCTCTGAACCTTCAGGATCCGTGCTGGTTCTCAATTGTATTTTCTGCCTTACACCTTGTCACAAGCACATATTTCTTTCCAGTGTCAATCTCTACCGCCTTTATGCTCAGGGGATGGTGGATTTGTTTGTCCTACCTTTTCCCATTTGAGGGAATATACTTTTTCTGGACCCGACCCATCTCCTCTTGGAAGGTAGCACATTGTTCTGTTCCTGGATTTCCTGCCAACCTCTTGTTTCAGGAAATCTGACCAGCTCTGTTCTTGCCCCATTGAAGTCAATTGATTTTTCTCAGCCTGGATTGTTACATGTCATTCTCCACCACCATCCTGGAGCTGATGATACAATGATCACTGTTTCCTCTCTCCCCCCGATACTTGACCCACTTGGCCTACCTCCTTTCCAAGGACCAGATATCTCTCTTGGTGAAAGAGTCAGTCACATGGTGACTAAATGTGCTACATTGACTGCATTTAACCAGAACACACTCATATCAGGCTGACTGATGAATGCATTTTGATTATTTAATCATGACTAAACTTAAACATATTATTAAATATAAGTCTCCCGACAGAGTGAACTTTATCAGGATCCATGGTCAGGCTGCAGGGGTATTTGGGCTGTCACCTCAACAACATGGAGTTCATTATCCAAGTGTTGCATCTCTCGTTGAATTACTCTCTGGCTGGAATTTCTTCTTTCTGTTGTGTGTCCCAGTAACTTAGTGAAAAACGGTGAGACTCACCCCCTGTGTTTTTCAAGTAGTTTGGAGAGCAGCAACAGCAGGACCTTCCTGGAGCAGCCTGAAACTGCTGAAGTGAAATAAAATCATTAAGGAGGAATCAGCTTCAATAACCATAAAGCTAGAAATACATGCAACACAACTAAATAAACAGGGCTAAAATTGTATCAGAGATAAAAGGTACTGCAGATGCTGGAGAATCCGAGATAACAAGCATGGGGCTGGATGAACACAGCAGGTCAAGCAGCATCA
>JAHRHZ010000040.1:37005996-37050700 GCA_024137785.1 Ginglymostoma cirratum | reverse complement strand
TGATGCTGCTTGACCTGCTGTGTTCATCCAGCCCCATGCTTGTTATCCTAAATAAACAGGGCACTGTGTCCTAAAGAGACCCTGAATTGGTCAACATTTGAATGATTCTGCAGCATCCTAGAGAGGGATGAGGTAGGGGTGGTGGAAGTAGGGGAGTCAGAGGCAAGGCCAGGGTCCACTGCTTTCCCAGTCGCTGGACTGAACTTCCTCATTCCATGTGGAGATAACTACAGCCTTCATGTTCCTCAGTTGAGCATTTGAGGGTTTCCATGGGTGGCAGGGTAGGAGTTGAGCATGGGGCTTAATGGCCCAAAACTTAATTTTTCAATGGAGCTCTGGGACACTCTGATACCACCCCCACCCCACCAAACGTTACCATCCCTCCTCCAGGTCTTCTGCCACTGGGAATGGCAGGTTTTGCTCTCCGTCTCTTCAATCTCATTGGTTATTTTACTCTTCCTTATTTCAACATAATTATTTCACTGAAATGTGGAAATTTTTAATCTATAAAACTCATGACCCTTATTTTCCTCAGAATAAGAATTGAACAGGAGACCAGGTGTTGTGATGCATCACCCTCTTTTTTTCACAGTGAGAAGTTAGAAAAACACAGACAAACACTGGCTCAAAGACAATGGCTTCTTCCCTCCACACAAGAAACCTCGGAACGGTTTTGCTGCCCTTAACTAAGGAAGGACATGCTGGCATTGGAGGCTGTCCAGAACAGTTTCACCTAGTTTCACCCACCTGTGGAGGAATTGTCTTATGAGGAAGAGGTTGAGAGGTTGGACTAAAGGTGGGTGAGGCAGTAGGGATAGGGGTCATTGGATGAGGGGTTTGGCCATCAGGTAAGGACAAGAGAGCTGAGCATAGTGTCTGAGTGGAGGGGGAGTCAGGGTTGGCTGGGGATAGTTGTCAGGGGTGGGGGATCTACAATCTCCAGGAAATGATGGGGAGTTGAGGGAATTTCAGGTCCAGCCCGGTCATGGGTGTCAGGTTGATGGGTTTTGTCCGATCTGACAGGGTCATGTAGGGGGTGTTGATGGGTCGGGGGAATGGTGGAAGTTGTGTTGGGGGCAACAACTGACTCCCAAGCAGAATTTTGGGGCCAACATCAATGGTGAAGAATTAACGCGGTTTTGTTGATTGGATCGGGAGGCGATGGCCTAGTGGTATTATCATTGGACTGTTAATCCAGAGACCCAGATAACGTTCTGGGGACCCGGGTTTGAATCCTACCATGGCAGATGGTGGAATTGGAATGCAATAATTATCCAGAATTAAGAGTCTAATGATGACCATGAATCCGTTGTTGATTGTTGGAAAAACCCATCTGGTTCGCCAATGTCCTTTTGGGAAGGAAACTGTCATCCTTACCTGGTCTGGCCTACATGTGACTCTAGACCCACAGCAATGTGGTTGACTCTTAACTGCCCTCTGGGCATTTAGGGCAATAAATGCTGCCTAGCCAGCAACACCCTCATCCCATGAATGAATAAAAGAAAAAAGTGACTGCCAGTAGAGGGATTCCTGAGGTGGGATGTTGGTGGAATTGGTCAAATTCCTAATGTAGGTGCATAATGTGTCTAATGAATAGTCACTGTAACTGAATTAGCTTTATTGTCACACGTACTCAGCTCAGTGCAGTGAAAAGTTTATAATGCCATCTTGAGTAGGTAGGTACCTAGTTTCAGATCTTGAGTACAAATTTAGGGCAGAAAAATAAAGAAATAAATAAGTCTTTCCACCATAATAAAACAAAGAAGGAAAGAGAATTGAAGATGAAATCCACTTATTCCATTTTAGAGTCATGGGCTCGAGGACCCGAAACCCTCCAAAACCCAGAATCCCTGCCCCAGACCCAAGAGAAAACGCCGCATGGAGTCACAAAGAAGCGGCCACAAGGAGAGTCAGACCGACACCGACAGAAAGCGGTGCTGAAAGGAGTCCCCCCAGCATGGAACAGGCCAACTACGCTACAGCCAAGATGCTGCACACATCTCAACAAAAAGCCAGGCCATTGCAATCCTGGAGCCGGAGCCACCCAGGCCGAAGCGGCCAAGTTAAAGGGCTCTCCCCTCGAGGTTGCTGCTACAAGGAATGGCTGGATCCACTCCGCTGCTGCTGCAGCAGTTTTCCGGAACCTCCTTCCCCATCCACAGCCGCCAAAAAGGCGAAAGTTGAACTTGATGTTGAGCCGGCTCTAGGAACGCCTCAGCAATGTCGCCGCGAGGGTCCTACACATCATGCTCAATGCCATCGCCGCGACCGAGCTCTTCACCAAGAATGTAAGCAAAAGAAAACAGAATAAAATGGGGTAGAAAAAACAAGAGAGAGAAAAACAAAAAGAAACGTGGACGGAGCGCACAAGCCCAGGACTCAGAAGCCCTCTTTCAACGTGGAGGTCATCATACAATAAAACACACAGACACACACAAAGGCAATTCTTTACTCTAGTGCGGAGCTGGAGGAACACAGCAGGCCAGGCAACATCAGAGGAGCAGGAAAGTTGACGTTTCGGGTCGGGACCCTTCTTCAGATTGACTCCAAACTGCGTTATCTCTGACTCCAGCAATCTGCAGTTCTTGCTGTCTCTCAATTCGTTACTCCCTTCTTACTCAGATACTGCATTCTTACCCGAAGCAGAAAACTACATTTCACGGATAACAAGCATGGGGCTGGATGAACACAGCAGGTCAAGCAGCATCATAGGGTTTAGGCCCGAAACATCAAGTTTTCCTGCTCCTATGATGCTGCTTGACTTGCTGTGTTCATCCAGCCCCATGCTTGTTATCTCGGATTCTCCAGCACCTGCAGTACCTTTTATCTCTCTCAACTACATTTCACGGTTTGGAACCTTCTGCATGAGGTTTCCTTTCCTGACTGCAGTGTCTGAGCCTTGGTTGCCTCCTCCCACCACTCAGTGTCAACCACTCTGGCGTGAGGCGGGTATAAGGATTTGTCCTTTTCTGGGTAAGGAGACCAGAATTATGCATGCAACTCTGGGTTAGTACAATGTGGGGCAGGACAAATGGGTTCAGATTAAGCATATCTCACTACTCCGAAATGTGGTAAATGTAACAGAACACAAAACTTGCATTCCAAATCTTTCTAAAAAGTATTTGATAAAAGCTATGCTTTTCATGCCATTACATCTCCAATCAAACAGCTTGTTTTCCTGATCCAAGTCCTTCAGGAATACAGGTGCTTGTTCTTCATACTGTTGCTTATCAAATAAATTGTGAAACGTTCTCCAACAAGATTATGAATACAGACAGTTGCAATTCACATTCCCCATGACAAAACCTGCCTGGATCAGAGTAGATTGACAGGGAAATAGGAACAAGTGAAATTATTCAGATCATTGATAACCCTCCTCCATTCAACTCAGTCCCAGCTACAGTACTGTAATTGATAACCTGGCAGAACGGGCAGATACATGGCAGGTGGAATTTAGAACAGAGAAGTGTAAGGTGAGGGGAAAGCGATGTTGGGAATCATTATAGACTGAATGGCACAGTTCTGAAGAGTGTGCAGGAACAGGGGGATCTAAGGTGCATTGATCATTGAAGGAGGCAGCACTCATTGAGAAAATTTTGAGCTTCACAGCTAGAGATATTGAGTACAAGTGGAGGAAAGTCATCCTGAAGCTTTGTAAACCACTGGTTAGGTGACAGCTTGAGAACTGTGTGAGGTGATGATCACCCACACTTTAGGAAAGATGTGTGGGTCCTTGTGAGGGTGCAGAGGTGTCTTGCTGGGATGTTTGCAGGAATGTCATTTTTATTTGTTCCGGGCATGTGATGTTGCTGGTCCAGCATTTATTGCCCATCCTTAATTGCCCAGAAGGCAGTTAAAAGTCAGTCACATTGCTGTGGATCTGGAATCACATGGTAAGGATGGCAGATTTCCTTCCCTCAGGGACATTTGTGAACTGTGTGTGTTCTTACGATAATCAACAGTGATATCTTGGTTGCATTGGACCATCTTTTTATTCTTGGTCTTACTGAATTAAAACTGTACTGGGTGCCCTGGTGTGACTGAAACTGATGTCCCTTCAGCATATGCCTGGGATCCTGGATGTCATCCAGTGACGGTACCACTGCCTCACCTTCAATTTTGGAAACAGGGTTCAGTTCGAGTAGCTAAGGTCATTCTGCTTCGAGCAAAGGAGTTTTCTCAAAATATCCCTCCTTAGTGTGGGACCCTTGGAGGACATAACTGGGGAACTCAAATGGGTAAGTGGAAATTGCAGATAATTTAAACTACATTGGTCTTCACAGTAGGGGGCGCTATAAACATCCCAATGATAATAGATACGGAAGGAGCAAATGGGAGGAAAAATCTTGTGACAGTCTAGCTCAAGGGGCAAAGTATTTAACAACCTAATGAGATTAGAGGCTCCGAGATAACAAGCATAGGGCTGGATGAACACAGCATAGTTTGCCTGGACATGATGGCCTGCATCCTAGTGTTATCACAGTGTTAACGTATCCACTTCTACCACCACCCCTGGCAGCACATTCCAGGAATCTCCCACCCTCTGTGCAAAAATTTGCTTCATACATCTCCTTCAAACATTTCCCCTCTCACCTTAAACATATGCCCTCTAGTACTTGGAGGAAAGACTCTGGCTATCCACTCTATCCATGACTCTCAGAATTATTTATATTTCTATCAGGTCACCCCTCAGTCCCTGATGCTGTAGCGAAAACAATCCAAGTTTCTCGAACATCTCCCTATAGCTAAGACACACCAACATCTTGGCGAATCTCTTTTGTGCCTTCTGCAAAGGCTCCACAATCCTTCCTATGGTGTGGTGAACAGAAACTGACACAATGCTCCAAATGTGGCTGAGCTAAAGTTTTATACAGCTGCAATGTGACTTGCCAACTTTTTTATACTCAGTGCCCCAACAGATGAAGGCACACATACCGTAAACCTTCTTTACCACCTTATCCACTTGTGTTGCCACTTTCAGGGAGCAATGCACATGCACACAAAGATCCCACTGTATATCATTGTTCCAAAGGGCCTGCCTTTATCTGTGTACCTTTCTCTTGCATTTGACTTCCCAAAGTACATCACCCCTCACATTTCCAGATGAAAATCCATCTGCCATTTCTCCAACCCCTTTCCAACTGATCTATATCCTGCTTTGATAACCTTCCCCACTATCCACAATTCCACCAATTTTCTTGTGATCTGCAAACTTATTAATCAGATCACCAACATTTTCTTTCAAATCATTGATAAATATTACAAACAATATGGATCCCATTACTGATCACCACTGGTCACAGACCTCCAGTCAAAGAAACACCCCTCCACAACTACGCTCTGTCTTTTATTGCCTAAGCTAATTTTGTATCCAACTTGCCAACTCACCATGGATCCCATGCAACTTAATCTTCAGGACCAACCTATCATAAGGGACTTTGTCAAATGCTTTAGTCAGGTCCATGCAGACTAAATCTGCTGCCCTACCTTCTTAAACCATCATCATCACTTCCTCAAAAACTTAAACAAATTTGGGACAAGACCTCCCCCACATAAAGTCATGCTGACTATCTCTAATATTGGTAGGTGACAGGAAAATTGGTGGAGTTCTGGATAGTGAGGAAGGTTGTCAAAGGATATAACAGAATGTAGGTCAGTTGGAAAGTTGGGCGGAGAAATTGAATTTGGAATTTCACCTGGGCTCATGTGGTGTGATACATTTTGTGAGGTCACATGGAAGAGGGCAGCATGGTGGCTCAGTGGTTAGCACTGCTACCTCACAGTGCCAGGGACCTGGTTTGATTCCAGCCTTGGCTGACTGTCTGTGTGGAGTTTGCACATTCTCCCTGTGTCTATATGGGTTTCGTGCGGGTGCTCTGGTTTCCTCCCACTGTCCAAGGATGTGTAGGTCGGGTAAATTTGCCATGATAGATGCTGGATTCGGAGGATCGAGTGGGCGAGTGCAGGCTGGGGTGCTCTTCAGATGGACGGTGCACAATCGATGGGCTAAATGGCCTCTTTCCACACTGTAGGGCCTGTATGGTACAGAAAAAGAGTAGGCCCATTCTTTTGAAATGCAAGTGAATCCTGTCCCTAGGAGCTAAGATCAGGAGGAATGTCTTCAGCCAGAGGGTGGTGAATCTGTGAAACTCATTTCCACAGGAGTTTGTGGAGGCCAAGGCGTTGTGTGTCTTTATGACAGAGGTAGATAGGTTCTTGATTAAGAGGATCAAGGGTTACAGGAAAACAGGGCTGAGGAATATAATCAGCCACGATCAAATAGTGAAGCATTTTGATAGCCGGAATGACCAAATTTTGCTCCTGTGTCTTATAGATCACCTTCCCCTTTACTTGACAGCAGTGTTGTGGCTTTGAACCATGAGATGGGAGGAGGTAAGGGACAATGCTTATGTTTCGGGGCTCACCTGTAAAAGTGTGTTAGAACAGGCAATGGAATATTGGGGCTGATTGAGTAAAGGTGCAATTTCAATTGAGTGTAAAATGCCACACGCAAAGATTTGTGCAGAAATGTCAGAGGTCCAGTTCTTGTACCCCGTCTTAATATTGTACAATTTCGTTTATAATGGCTCATCTGTCAGAATCCTCCTTGTTTACTGCACTTTTCAACTGTTTATTTTATCATCTTCAGTTTTTAAATTTACACCTCAAATACCCAAGTGCAGATCTAATAACATTTAACAAAAGTGCAATTGTGTAACTCTGATCTCTGAGCAATAGCACTGCACATATTTTCTTATACAACCTGTTCAGAGATGGTATTACACCCCGCTGAAGCTGATGAAACTTAAACCCAGGCCTCCTAGCAGGACGGCAGTTTCTTTCCCCATTAGTGAACTCAATGAGTACTTTCGCTGACAACAGGATTTCCATTCTAATCTTTCTTCTTGACCGCTGTCACTCCTGGTGTTTGACAAGGTGTCAGCCAAAACTCACTTCCACGGCTACATCACAATCCTCAGTGACTGCCTTCAGCTCAGCCTCACCCCACATTCCTGATTTATAGCATCCACAGTTCTTTCAATTTTTATTCAGCATCTATGCAGTAGTGAGATGGGGGTGGTTGGAGTGCTTGGGGAGAAAGGATGTTGATAATTTAGATTAAGTGATCCGAATGTGAGAATGGCAGAACAGTGGTGTGTCTAACTGCCAGACTGGAAAGAACAGACAGTCCCAATGGGCAGAGGGGAGAGAGGACATGGTGGCAGAGAATGTAACAAGCAAAGTTAAAAGTAAGAGAAGGAGTGAGTTCACAATTTGAAGGTGTTGAACTCAATACTGAGCCCAGAAAGTTGATAACTGCCTAGTTTGAAAGATAAGATGTTGTTCCTCCAGTTTGCGCTGTGATTCACTGGAACTCTACAGTGTGCCGAGGACAAATAGGTGGCCATGTGAACAGGACGCTGTGTTAAAATGACTGGTTACGGGAAGGTTGGGGTCCTGCTTTCTCCCCTGAGATGGATTAAAGGACAAATTGGGTTTGTTCAGGCCTCTAGTCGAGGAAGGAGCCAAGAGCTCTTGGACCATCGTGGTGGAGAATGGAGATATGGAGGGATTGGACATTTATGGTGAAAGGGAGATAATTAGGGTCAGGGAACTGAAATTGACAATATGGCAGACGGCATCAGCGGAATTGCAGATGTCGGTTGGCAGGGTCTGGAGAAGTGGAGAGAGGATGGAGTCAGGGTAGGAAGAAATGAGCTTGGTGGGGCAGGAATAAGCTGATATGATAGGCCTACTGGGAAAGGCAGGTTTGTGGATTTTAGGAATGGAGGACAAGCGGACCCTCAGGTTTGGGAGACTGTAAAGTTGGAGGCAGGGGAGCCAGGAGGATGTTCTCCAGAGGTAATGGTGTCAATGACTTCTGGCAACAATGGCTTGATGTGGGGTCATGGTCCAAGGGGAGGTACGAAGAAGTGTCGGAGAGTTGGCGTTGAGCCTCTGCACGTTAAAGATCAATACACCAGCATGGAAACGGTAAGGTGTGTTGAGAAATCATGCTGGCACTTGCAGCAAGAAACTCTGACACAAACTTGACACAACCCTCACAGCCAAAAATACGTCAGCTTCAGGCCATTCTCTTGATTTAGTCATTGCTTCACTGTTTTGTTACAAAATGAATAGAATAGATGAAACTTGTACCAGATGGTAAAGATCCATTCACAACATTGAAGAGTCCTTCCATTCATGGTCCTTTTAATGAGTGGGAATGTGGAGTTGAGACCACAATCATATTGGCGTCAATAATTTTTCCTTTGACTCCTCCCACTTACTACAAACCAAACGGGTGACTATGGGCACACACATGAGTCTGAGCAATGCCTGTCTCTTCGCATGATATGTGGAACAGTCCTTCTTCTGCAGCTACACTGGCACCACCCTCCACCTCTTCCTCTGCTACACTGATGACTGTGTTGGTGCTGCATCATGCTCCTATGAGGACCTCGAACAGTTCATCCACTTCACCAACACCTTTCACGCCGACTTCAAATTCACCTGGACTACCTCTGACACTTCTTTCTCCTTCCTGGACCTCTCCATCTCCATCTCCGGCAACCGACTTAGCACCGTCATCCATTTCAAGCTCACTGACTCCCACAGCTACCTTGAATACCCCTCCTCTCACGCACCGTCTTGCAAGAATGCGATCCTATGCTGCCAATTCTTCCACTTCCGCCGCATCTGCTCCTGGGATAAAGCATTCCAATCCTGGACATCCTAGATGTCCTCCTACTTCAAGGACCGTAACTTCCCCTCTCCTATGATTGATAATGCTCTCAACTGCATCACCTGCATTTCCCACCCTTCTGACCTCAAACCCCCATCTCCACAATAACATTAAGGATAGAGTGCCCCTGGTCCCCACATTACCAGCCCACCAATCTCCAAATACAATGCATCATCCTCTGCCATTTTCTCCACTTACAGTTAGACCCCACCAGCACAAATACATTTCCTTCCCCACCCTTATCTGCTTTCCGTAGGGACCACTCACTCCACGACTCCCTCATCAGCTCTACACATCCCACCAACCCTTCCACCACCCCCCAGCCCCTTTCACTGCAACCGCAGAAAGTGCAAACCTGCCCCTACACCTCACCGCCTCACCTCCATCCAAGGCCCCTTATAATCATTCCAGATCCAGCAGGGATTCACCAGTATGTCTTCTAACCAGGGCTGTTGCATCCTATGCTCTAGATGTGGGTTGTTCTATATCAGAGCGGTCAAGTGCAAACTGGGTGACTGATTCATGGAGCATCTGTGTTCTGTACGCACCAATCAACACCACATTCCAGTTGCCAGCCATTTCAGCTCCCCCTCCCACTCCCTTGGTGACACGTCTATCCTGGGCCTGATCCACTGTCAAAATACTGCCACACGTAAACTGAAGGAACAACACCTTATATTCTGCCACATGAGCCGACAGCCCAATGACCTCAACATAGAGTTCACCAGCTTCAAAATCTCCCCACCCCCAGCCCTCCCACTCATTCCTGCCTCCTTGACCTGATATAACCTGTCCATCTTCCTTTTCACCTATCCACTCCATCCTTCCCATTGACCAATCTCGACAACCACCTACCTGCATCCGCCTATCGCCATCTCACCTACCATCCCCCAGCCCCACTCCACCCCCACTTATTTCGGAGCTCCCTTCCACCTCCCCAGGCCTCGTGAAGGGTCCGGACCCGAAGCATCGACTTTCCTGCTCCTCAGATGCTGTCTGACCTGCTGTGATTTTCCAGCTTCATAGTTTATCGAACATATCTGCCATGATTGTATTAAATGGTGGGTCTGGATCACGGATCTGAATAGCGACACTGTTCCCACTTTGTGAGGATGGATGTATGGGCCTTTCCCAAATTAACAGTCTGGCCAGTCATCGACCTCACTTCCACATCACAAATAAAGTGTTGTAATGCATCACCCTTTATTTCACAGTGAGTATACATTCCCAGCAATGCGAAAAACAACGGATAAGCAAAGGCTAGAAAATAATGGCTCAATTACTCCACTAGAGAAACCTGTGAGTGGGTCAAATTTAACAGGAATAATACCTTTTCTTAATCGCAGATTCGGTCTATCTGTATTCCAAATGCGAATATACTTTTGAGGAAATCAGAATGGTATTTCATTTTCAGTCTCTGGATGATAATCTGGAACAATTTTAAAGTGCTTCATTTTGGAGCCTCAGATTTGGTGCCACATTGGCAGGTATCTCAGTGAATATATTCCCCTTCATTTTGTACACAGTCTATGATCGATCCAGTTATATTTGTCCAGTTGTATTTTCACTGTACAGAAGAAATAACTATTCACACGTGGATTGAAAGTTTTCAAGGTGTGCTAAAAAAAATCCTCTGTATCTTTGCAGTTTAAATATTCCCATGTAAGCAAATAATTCAATCTGAAATGAACAGAGAGTTAGAGAGCCCAAGTACAATCGCACATCTGACAATTCTCATGATTTCACATGGAACAGCTTCAATTCTCTGTACTCTGCAACACCTCCCATTCTCAATACATTTGTTTCACATCAACTTTAAACATTCTGATGAGCATGACTGGGATAAACAAATATAATCCATTGCTGTGTGAAGGTAGAACATTCTGGAACGAGACCAGTCACCAGAATCTTCTCAATCTCAGTTTGTAGCCAATTTATTGAAAGCAAGCACAAAGAAAAGAAAAATAGCTGAATACATGAATCCCTGTCACCCACTGGAGGGTCTCCCACCCAAGTACAATTGGGATTAGTCCGATGTATGCGTGTAGTACGGGGACTTTTAGATCAAATCACCAGAGGAATCACTAGAGTCTTTCCAGTTTTCTGAAAATCCATGCATCATAAATGAGTGCAGTACAGTATTTGAAGCCAAATCATTGCTTTATAAATATTCACTATCACTTCCTTGCCTTTGTCTTCTATGCAATTTATTTTAATTGGATAATGACAGGAGTGCAGTCCGTAGTGAGAACCAAGATCTACCTACCCAGGATTATGTTGTGACACTTTGACTTGAACACACAAGAGAGAAGCTTCATAAAATAGTTAGACTTAAAAAATATGAATGCTGAATTTAGAACAATGTCAGAAAAGGCAAAACCTACATGACTATTGAGGCTAAGAGAGCTGAATAAAGCTCCATGTCAAAATGAGGCAGTGTGGGTTGGAGACAAATCCTTCTCACTGCTGGTGGAGGGCAGTGTGTATTAACAGGACCATCGGGGTCTGAAGAGAGGAGATTAGGGGAGTTGTTCAAACACCAGACAAGGACGCATACACAGACTGAAATCCAATGTGTACTAGATGGGGGATCAAAAAGTTTAGAAACATACGATAGTATTAAGCACATCTCACTGTTTGATGTCTAAACCGTTCAGAAAAATTTCAAATTTTCTTTTGAAAGGCAACTTCCATTAGCCCATGTCCATTATACCAACCAAGGTAAAAGAAACTTTTGTCAAAGGGTTTGTTGTCTGCTTCCAAAGCCTTCATCAATTGAAACACTCGATCTTCATACTGTTCGTCGCTAAGGTTACTGCCATCACTTTCATCAAATGCCCTGCAACAGAATTAAGATGATGTAAGTTTACTTTGGAGCATTTAGAGATTGAAAAGAAGAGCAAGAGCAGGCTTTTCAGCTCCTTGAGCAGTTAAAGCACCGTTTGAAATGATTATAATCAAACAGAACATCAGACGTCACAGTGAAACGATGTATTTTGGGGGTGAGGCACTGGTCGAAGAGAGTGAAAGTGTTCTTGAGGCTTCAAAAGCCTGTGTTTTTAAACAGACCTGTTGGACTATAACCTGGTGCCAGGTGTTTACTGACCGTGTCCACCCCAGTCCAACACCGGCACTTCCACATCATAAAAACACAAAATAAAACATTTGCGAGAATGACAGAAAGAACATGAGCCACCTTCAGATGAACTGAATCATTTGAACGGGGAGTTACAACCATGTTCTCAGAAGAAGGAGCTAAAGGTTTTGTGACATATCGATTCATGAAAAGATTCATGTTGACCAGCTTCTGCACCGATGTCAACAGCCCCATGAATCACAGTCTGACTATCAGTTGAGTCACGTTGGCAAAAGAGGTGACGCAAGAAATGTCAAACACATTGGTACGATACTCTTAGAGATCGACACAGTGAGAAAATTAAACTTCTCAAATAATCCAGGCAAAAGAAATTGATAGAAAAAATGTAGCTTTTGCAAACACATTCCGGAAGAAACAAACTAAATCAAGTAAAGTACACATGAACTAAGCGGGAAGTGGTATTCATTGGAAATGATCAATTTCACATTTTAAATAGCTGATGCAACAGAGGTAAATGGAACTGAATTCTCAGACAATATGTTTAGCAAAAACTTGGCAATACATGAAGTCCGAACGTCTCTCAAAAATCCACTTTTCTCCAGAAGAGTTCACCTCGTCTTTGCTGGGCAAAAGTGATATTCAAGTATTACCCAAAGACTTTTTTTTCTATAGCTATTGTGCAGGTGGCACAGTGCCACAATGGCACAGTGGCTCAGTGTTTAGCATTGCTGCCTCACAGTGCCAGGGACTAGGGTTCAATTCCATCCTCAGGTGACTGTCTGTGTGGAGTTTGCACATTCTCCCCATGTCTGTGTGGGTTTCCTTCAGGTGCTCTGGTTTCCTCCCTCAGTCCAAAGGTGTACAGGTTATGTGGAATGGCCATGATAAATTGCCCATAGCGTTCAGGGATGTGTAGATTGGTTGGGTTGCAGGGGGATGGGTCTGGGTGGGATGCTCTGAGGGTTGGTGTGGACTTGTTGGGTTGAAGGGCCTGTTCCCACACTGTAGGGGTTCTCTGAAAATGCTTTACACCATCCATAATCCATGGATTGTGAATCACCCACAAGACATTTCTTCTCCTAGCATCATGGCTTTCCTGCTGAGACAGGTTCCTGTATCCCCTTCACACACCTGAACTCTCAAAAACACCTTCCGTGTGCTTGGCTGGCTCACACAGTGTTTTGAGACTCAGTGCTTTTAGCTGATGCACACACGAAGTTTCACTATGAGCTACTGCATTCAACTTCGGTTCTACTGGTTCAGATCAAAGAAAGATCCAATCCTTCAGCTGATTTATTGTACCTAGTCAGCTCCTGCTTCTTTCGCAACATGAAGGGACAGCTTCACAGAAGCTTTGACGCGTCCAAGAAAACTATTAGAAAAACCTTTCTTTCAGGAGTCCCAAAAAGAAGCAGAATTTTAAACCCTTTTGTTATACATTATACTCACATGAGATAGAACGGAGCAGAAATTTTTTGTCCTATTTGAACCAATTTATCTTTTGGTTTAGGTGCTTCTGTGGCTTGAGGAGATAATATCACAAATACTTTGAAATTATTTTGTATTTTTCCATCTTTTATGTATCCAATGACTCCCCAGGGTGGAGTGAGGGGAACAATTGTTTCTGCAGACAAAAGGAAACACAGTTGCAGCATTTTACAAGGTGATAAGTAGTAGCATTGCATACAGCGATTTAGAAGTTACAAGTTGGGGAAGGGTGATGAATTGGTTAACAGCCCACACATCTATCATTCTCTGGAAATACCTGTAGCCCTTGATTGACAGCTCTGACTGTGAGCGCGACTGTCAACGTCAGAATATTTATTTACACAAGTTTAAGAGGTTTAAGTGGCAGCAATTAAAGTTTCGAAGGGTTTTGATGACTGTCTCTGTTTACTTCCCTGTCATAGAAAGAAGAGCATACGGTGGGTAAATCGGCAATAGTGCCCCGTAGCACTGGGGAATTGAGGGACTATGGAGTTTGTTTGAGGGGCATTCCTTTACCTGGGGGATATGAGAAATTGTGGGGGTTGTTTGTGGCCTGGATGGGATGTCGTTTGGGGGTTGGGGGGTGGTGGAGTTGGGTGCAGGTGGGGGCTGTGTTGGGACAAGGGCTGCAGGGTCTTTCTGCTTTTATTGGAACTGGGAAGAAAAGGCTGCCTCCAAACTTTTTCCCAGGTTCGTGGCCTGGCTGCAGCCTACAGTTGACTCCAGAATGTCTTTGTGCCATTTTCTCCCAGGGCCGGGGAGGCAACTCTTAGTCTCCAGTGTAGGATGAAAATCCAGGTCTGAATCCCAAGATTTTCCAGCCAAGAGAGACAATTTCTCTGCATTCACATTTTCAAGTGTCATCACGAGCTTGTACCTTTCAATGGGATCAACTCCTTCTAATATCTGGAGCCCCAACACTTATCTGTGGAGCATTTGATAATTATGCTCACCCAAATGAAAATGCTACTTTCATTTCTATTTCCTATTATCTCCTCATGAACCAATCCTTCCTCCATGCCAATAATTTACCTCTAATGCTTACTTTAAAATTAGTCTTTTGTCAATAAACCTATTAAAAGAATTTGGAAGTTTGAGTATTCTACACGTATTGATTCCTTTTTTCCTAAATCACTAATTACAACCTCAAAAAGCTAAATAATTTCTCAAGGATCTTTAAACGTTGTTTACTTTCATCAGATGTTGTGTTTCTAACTTTATTATTCAGATTTCCTTCACTATCAGTTCCAATTTTCTACTAATACCCTGCAGTTCCTTGCTTTCTGCCACCTTTCTTGGAAAAGCAATCTTGTTTCCATTTCTTCATTTCCACTTTATAGAAAATTATGCAATAGTTGACAGTGGAGAATGTTATCTAAAATTCCAAAGGGATTTTGATCAATTAGGCCAATGGGCTGAGGAGTGGTAGATGGAATTTAATTTGGAAAAGGCCGAGGTATTGTGTTTTAGAAAAGCGAGCCAGGACAAGACTTATACTCTTATTGGTAGCGCCCTGGTTCATGTTGTCAAACAGAAAAGCCTCGTGGTTCAGATACAGAGTTCTTTAAAAGTCACAGGTAGACAGGGTGGTTAGGAAGGCATTTACCATGCTTGCCTTCATTGCTCAGGCAACTGAGTAAAGGAGTTGGGACATCAGGTTTTGCACGATCTTGGTGAGGCCTCTTCTGGAGTACTGTCTGCAATTCTGATCACCCTGTTATAGGATGGATATTATTAAATCAGAAAGGGTACAGAAAAGTTTTACCAGGACGTGCCAAGTTAAGAGACTTTGAGTTTTAAGGAGTGATAGGATAGGCTGGGACATTTTTCCCTGGATTGGATGAGGATGAGTGGTGACCCTATTAAGTTTTATAAAATCATGAAGAGCATAGTTAAGGTGAATAGCAAAGGTCCTTTCCCGAGGGTGGGTGAGTTCGAAAATAGGAGGCATATTTTTAATGAGCAGAGAAAGATTTAAAAGTATCCCACGGGCCTACGTTTTTACACTAAGTGTGGTTCATGTGTGGAATAAACTGCCAGTGGAAGTGATCGATGCAGGTACAGTTAAAACAATCAAAAGACATTTGGACAGGTCCATGAATAGGCAACGCTTAGAGGGATATGGGCCAAATGCAGGTAAGTGGGACTGGTTTAGTTTGGGAAACTTGGTCAGCATGGATGAGTTGTACCAAAGTGTCTGTTTCAGTGATATATGACTACAACGCTTTTACTCTATTTTAGCATCTGGCAGGTTTTGGACATTTACACCTGGCAATTCCATTTTTTAGAATCCTAAGAGTTGGCAGTCCTGCCGAAGAGTTTCGGCCTGACACATTGACTTCCCTGGTCCTCGGATGCTGTCTGACCTGCTGTGATTTTCCAGCTCCACATTTATTGACCCTAAGATTTGGCAATCACATTTGGCAATTTTAGGTCCTTTAAATGTCACCAAAACTTTTTGTCTTCTCAGATCAACTCTGGTCGGAGCTCCTCTGCTCACCAGTCCTTTTAACTTTTTTCCATTTCTTTTCTCTCCTGTTGTGGTTTTAACTTTCTCTCCCCGCATGCCCCTGGATAGTGGAATTGCAGAGTGAGCTGGCCAAGGCCTGTGGAGGAACAGAGTGAGCAGGCAGTCTCCCACGGGGACCGGTGTGAGCGGGCCCAATCCCACACAGACCAGAGTGAGCGGGCCCAGTCCCACGGGGACCAGAGTGAGTAGGCCCAGTCCCACGGGGACCAGAGTGAGCAGGCAGACTGCCACGGGGAGTTGAGTGAGCGGGCCCAGTCCCACGGAGTAACCAGCACAGGCAGGGGTGCCCCTGTATCCTGGGGCCTGCAGGCACACCCTGTGAGCCCCAGAACACCGCGAGCAGCACGTGGGCTAGGAGCACGGAGCAGCATGGGTTTGAAGCCCCACAGCAGCACATGGGAATTGCCCCCGAGCAGTACCCAGGCAGTGAGTCCTGGACAGAGACCCGGTGTGAGGGGACAATCCTTGCCTTAGAACTTACCTTCGAACTCTGTAATGTTAACCCCTTCCTAGTTTCCTATTTTTGACTTATTTCCAATTCTGTAATTAAACAACAACTTCTATTCCTCTGCTGTATCCCAGAATTGTACCGAGGCACTTGTACCTAAGGTGTCACATTCAGAAGGCAGACATTGTGAAGGTTTTTCACTGCACTCCTACAATAGAGTGTATGTTACAATAAAAGGATATTGTATTTAAGTAAGTTTATTTGGTTTCCCTGTATATCTGATATACAACGTGTATCTTCCACTTTGAAGACTGAGGCAAAATATTTTTTCACTTCTGCCTTGAATGTTCCTCACAGGAGAAATGTCACAGCTAGGAAATGAGAGAGGCAATGTCTGTTTTCGTTACTCTTTACATCTCGACAAAAGTCAATTCACCAACTTTTTATTTTCTTCTGATGCCTTTGGTCGACACAACTCTTTCTGAAATACTCTCAATTCTTAGGTTTATTGTTGTTATTTTCAACCTTACAAACCTATTCTTTGCATTGTAATTCTGTCAATAAATTCAGTAACAAACCGTTGATGAACCTTTCTTGCTGAATTTTTAATTTTGTTTCTGTTCTTAATTGCCTTTTTAAATGTTTCACACAGTTTAGTAGGGGCCGTACCTTTTAGTCTATTTAACAAATTTATTTTTGCCAATCCTCCGCTCACGCCAATGTAATTGTCTTTCACCACATTCAATGTTTTTGTTTGGGACCGAACAATATCACTTTCAAACTTAATGTGGAATTCAATTGTAATTTGATCATTGTTTGTTCATTGAAGTTGTGAGCTGTAAGGCAATGATTACAAGTATGAGAGGACAAAAGTAAAAGTGTATGAAGTCTTCCCACCAGCATTTGTTATTCCTAGTCTCCGTCTATACTGATTTTACTTCTTAAAATTCTGAACCAGGATTCTTTCTCATCACTGCTCTTTGTCACCCTTTAATTTCAGGGCTACTCCTTTGGCATTCTGTTGAACTTTTTGAAATGTTGCATACCCGAAAATATTTATTTCACAACGTTGGTGATTTTGGAAGAATACCTCTGGGTAGTGGATTTATTTCCTTTTTTTCTATTGATGTCGCCAGTTCATCTAACAAATTACAAATGCTTTGTACATTCAAATAAAGAGTCTTTAATTTTCTTTCTGATAATCTTTACATTGACCTTATTCACTGATACGCTATTCCCACGAGACTCTCTGTCTCTTGCTGTGCCACTTGACTTGCCTTTTCCCAGCTCACTCCTCTGCCCCATTGCTTTGGCTTTGGTCCTCAGGTTAGAAAACCTTCCTTTATCCCACCTAGTTCTGGCCTGGATAACTTTGTCAGGTCCAATGACAAATTGCAGATCGTGATTGGAATGGGAAAGTGAGCTTAGTGTCCCACTGCACCCATGCGGGGACAGCTTCCACAGATTCCAGTAGGTTAGTAATGGAGGGCACAATGCACAGAATCCTGGAGCAACCACTAAAACCGGCAAAACTGGTATCATTTGGTCAGTGTGTATCTCCATACAGAAAGTTCCAAATGAGCCAGGTCAAATAGTAAAGTGTTGTTTTCTATTCCAATGTCACATTGAAGGAACAGCAAACGGTACCTTCATCGTTTTCAAACTGTGCATAGTTGAAAAGTCTATCGAGGCCGGTCTTCACTGCATTTTTCAAATCCATTCCAACGACTGTTGTTTCAACCCATGGGGACTGCTTAAATGTTGCTTCTTCATAACCCTGAAATAAGAAAATAAAATGTATTAGCATATGATGTAACTGAAGTGTCCCTGAAAATAATTCTGTTTCGAGGGCTGTCCCAGGTGTCTGGATGAAGCATTGGTGTCAGTCATACTTTGAGTTTTAAAGAGAATTGGGAGATTTTGTTGGAAATCTTGCTCTCTACAGTTCTTAATTCGTCTTGTTTTTCATTCGACTATATCACCTTGGTTATTTTTTCACAATGGATTGTTTTCTCCCGACGGTTTTCAGTATTGAAACTGAAGATTTTATCAAAAATCTTCCGCACTAAGTTTCCGCAGATATATATATAAGACCAAGAGAAATTTCAATAGAATTGAATTTGGTCCTCATTTCTAGTTCAGAATTGGGTACAAAAATGAACCAATTTCAAAAGAATATCCAATAATAGAAATAGGAGTAAGGCAGTAAGATTGGAGCTGTTCTTTGACTTCAACTTTCACATTCTCACTTTGGCCTGATACTCCCTGTTATCTTTTGAGTCCAAAGATTTATCTCGTCCAGCATTGAACATACTCACCTTGTTCATCGATGACAAAATATTCGAAAGATTCATGTCCATCTGAGTGATGTTGAAGATTCCGTAAAAGTTTCATCGCTTATATCCCCCGATGTTATTAGCATTTAGAAATGTCTTGCTTGTTGGCTTAAGCATAATTAATGGCTGAGCTCCCTGGGGTAGGACTTTCCAAAACTTCACTGTCCTCTTAGAGCAGAGATTCCTCCTCATTATAGTCCTAAATGGCTTGTTCCCTTATTCTGAGAGTGTGTTCTGTGATTCTAGAATCTAAGCCAACAGTAACACCCTTCCTGCATCTACCCCAGCTGGCCCTTTAAGAGTTTTGGATGTGTCAATGAGGTCACCTCTCACTCTTACAATCTCCAGAGAGTATGCACCGATTCTGATGTCAATGAGACCTGAGGATAAACTTCAGTTTCCTCTCATGTTTCATAATTGACGTGTGGGCTGCTTATGGGCGACAGGTTAGAGACTTGAAAGCAGTCATTAAATAATTTCCACTGGTATAAAAATGACAGAATGCAATAAACCTTGAACTGTACTCACGTTCTCCATAATGGCGATCTCTGGTTCAACACAATCAATTTCTTCACAGAAGTGGTCCACTTCTTCCACCTTTTCCTGAGCAGCAGCTTGATGCCCGAAGAGGACAGACACAGTTAAGAAGAGTGTCAGCATCTTGGTGTCTGCTCTGATCCCTGTTGAACGCACTGAACAACTTTCAGCAACTTCAGGTGGGTCTGAGGTTTGAGCAGAGAACACGGATCTTTTTATACTGTCTTGGGGAATGGTTTTGAATATGGCTTGCCTGCAGTCATGCATGTCACATGATACAGAAACACTGAAGCTGAGGAATTATGGAAATATTATTTTGTCACAACCTTGTGATGGTTCATGGGCCCAGACCGTTCTATGGATAGACAGAGGCTGGACATACCCAAAAGATACACATCAGGGTCCCTCAGAAGTCCCAATCCAATCTTGTGTCCTGAAGCTTTCAAGAAGGTCTCTCGCCCTGAGCTTGCTTTGGAGAATTTGAAGAGATCTGAATCACTGACCTACAGGCTGCGGAGGAAATAATGCACGGATAATTAAAAAACAGTTCTAACTCCTGGTTAACTATACAGTTGAGCCACTTGACTCCCACTCTACCCCCATTTCCGTTGTCCCCCAGTTCCCTGGCTATATGAGGACACTACAACCCACTACTTAACTTATCCTGTGTGGCCCTGGCTCTCCACCATCACCCAATTGCACCCCTGACCAGAGAACTAACCCCATCACCACCAGACCAGCCCTTCTGCTCCCAATGATCACCCATCATCTGACTACACACCATCCTGATCTGACTTTCCCCAGCCTGACCCAACTACCACTCAACTACTCCCCCAGCTCCCCATGCAACCACATCTAATCACTGATCAAACAATGGCCTGTCCTAACTACGCTCACGTCCCACCTCAGACTTGCATGACCTTGCCCAACTGCCTTGCCTCCTGCCAGACTATCCTGGCATGAATACATGACCCCACCACCCAATTTAACTAGCCCCAATCCTATCTGATCCAAATACCCCCACACAACCTCGCCAGCCCCACACAACCTGCCTCCCCACACCACTCCAGTACCTTCTCATCACTCAACTGCTAATCCTAATTGTCGTTCAATCCACCCACCCGCCAATCTCTGCCCTTCCGTATCTCCCACCCTGCTTGCTCACCCACCGGCCACTCTCCACCCTTCCCTATCCTGATCGCTCACTCACCTGTCATTCTACCCCCTTACCTATCTGCCAAGCAGAATGCTCAACCACCTGCCACACTACACCTTATCTATCTGCCACTCTGATCGCTCAACTACCTGCCACTCTGTTCCACCTGCAACCACAGAACTGACACCTCCTCCACCTGCCACCTTACCCACTTACCTTACATTTACACTCTCTCTGTGGCTTCTCACAATGACTTTCGGATGATTAAACTCTTCACCTAATGAGACCTTGGTGCTAGTGCTGTAAAAGGTGAGCATTGCTTCTGTGAAAATTCCCTGTGCTCCTTTCTGTCAGGATTCCTTTACTCAACGAGTTCTGCTGGATCCTTCATTAAAAGACTGAGTGTAAAATTGGGGTTTTCAGTCACTATGGCCAGATTCTTAGTGGGGTTTGAGCAATGTGGGCGACGGTGATATGTGTGGCACAAATGGAGGAGAAGGCTGGTAAGATGCATTTCGACGTTGGGAACACCTCGGTGCATTTCTTAGAGATAGTAAGAACTGCCGATACTGGAGTCTGAGATAACACAAAGTGGAGCTGGAGGAGCACAGCAGGCAAGACAGCATCAGAGGAATAGGAAAGCTGACCTTTCGGAACACTTCTTCTGGAGAAGGGTCCCGAACCGAAACATCAACTTTCCTGCTCCTCTGATGCTGCCTGGCCTATCGTTGCATCTCTTACACTTTTCACACGCACTTTGGCAGCTTCTTGCTCGGCAGTGGTGAGCTGCCAATTGATGGTGATTATTGTTTGCGAAGGTCTTTGTTGACGGCCTGATGCACCTCACTATTATTCTGATTGTACTATTACCAAACTTGTCAAACAAACTAGCCATCAGGAAAACCATCTGGAATAGACATGGACATCTTTGCTCATTTTCGATCTGTTGGAACCACTGTCGAATCTAGGGACAGCTGGAAAATTACAGCACATTGTAGCACTGTTCAGAAACCAAATGATAGAATTATTTAGTTTTGCTTCATCAAATTCTTCAATGCTGTCTCCGCAGATCATAATTTCTTCACGTATTAAGACAAATTAATGGGATTTAGTTGCAGTTAGATTTAAAGGTGGAAACAGGATGTAAATTGCCTTGCAAATCTTCCAGGCAGGAACAAGTCAGAAGGAATTGCAGGTAAATTTTAAATATCAATTGATAAAATCTAGAAGTAGTAAAATAAGTGGACTTGTTTTATACAAATGATCAAGAGGAGATTGACTTTACATTTTCTCACTGTTTTTCCTCACCTGTCATGAGTTCAACGTCAAAAGATGTAAAGTATCATGTAAATATTGCAGAGAGGCCAAGGGATGGGTTATGGGTGTCTTCATGTAAAGTAGTCAAGTCAACTCAGTAGCTCACTCCAGTCCAGGATCATGGTCAATATCCCTGAAATCTGGACCACAAAGTATTCACTAAAGTAAAGCCAGCATTCAGAGGCAAATCTGAAGCCAAAGTCTAATTTCATATCTTGAAAATGACAGGGCCTGCATTTTAGAGTAGCAGGTAGCTCCCCGTTTCAAATCTGTAAACTGTTCATGAGCTGTTCAGTCTCCCTGCAAGTAATATTCAGTGGAAATGTAACTAGCTGTATCATTGAATACTGCGTTTGTATTGTTTTTCCCTTCCTGGGACATGATTATTAATGACAGGCTGACATTTATTACCCTTTCCCTCCATTCCCTTGAGACAATGGTGGCAAGTTGTAATATCGACCTGCTGTGGTCTGCATTATGACTATTTGTAGGTAGATGGCAGGGTGACCTTTTGTGGATAAGAAACTTGTTAGACCTCAGTAAGAGGATTGGGTACAGTCAGGGGTGGCACATTAGCAGAGGAATGTCGGACAGGGTGCAGAAGCGATTTACAAGAATGGTCCCAGGAATTAGAAACTTCACTTATGAGGCTAGATTGAAGAAGTTGGGATTGTTTTCCTTGTAGGGAAGAAGGCTGTGAGGAGATTTGATGGATTTTTCAAAATCATGACCAAGCTGGATAGAGTAGATATGGGTGAAGCTGTTCGTGCTCATGAAAGGAACAGAAATGAGAAGGCATAGATTTAACATACGTGGCAATCACATGGTAATGCATATGATTGTCCACTTCAGACATTCCATGTCAGTGGTCACGTTGCATGGGTCCTTGTTGGGCTGATGAGGCTGATCCTGGAGACATATCTCCAACCACTTTTGGCAGGTGTTTCTAGGAGGTGGAAGTGGTCCCTGACATTGAGATCAATGGCATTCCTTTCTCTGGTACCTTTTGTGTACTTCCTCTTCCTGGCAAGCGTTCTCAAAGAATTGTGTGGCTTCATATTGGAGATTCCTCCAAGTCAGTTTCTTCTGAACAAAGGTCTCCTATGTGTTGATATCTATGATGTATTTCTTGAGGGAAGCTGTCAGGGAGTCTTCGAAATGCTTCATTTGTCCTTTTCTTCTTCGCCCAGCTGAAGGAAGGCACTGGAAGAAGATTTACTCTGATAGTTGGGTCATGGACATCCCAAGCACATGGCTGGCTGAGAGGAATTATTTACGGTTCATCGTAGCCTCAATGTTGTTGCTATTGGATAATCCAAGGCTGCTGAAGTTAGTCGACTTGTCCTCCCAGCTAATGTGGCCAATCTGTCCCAAAGAGTGTTAATCATAATTCTCAAGGCTCTTGAGTTGATGTCTGTAGGTAGTCCAAGGTTTGGAGCCTGATAGAGGAGTCAGAGGATGACTGCCTTGTACACAAGTGTCTTGTTGTCAGCACGGATGTCATGGTCATCGACGGCTCTCATCCCTATTTGTCCAAAGGTGATTCTCTCAGATTGGATGTGATGTTGGATCTCTGCATTGATATCAGCCTGAGGTGAGAACTCCCTTCCTGGGTAAGGGAAATGTTCGAAGTTTGAGGGGATTTTTGTGGTGATCCTAATGTAGGGAAGGGCTAGAACTTCATCTGGAATGGATTGGGAAAGACATTTAAGTTTCTTGAGATTGAGGCTGAGACAAATTCTTCAGAATGTTTCCACAAAAACATGCAATGAGGCATGAGGATTCTCTTCAGAGAGAGCGCGGACAAAAATTATCATCAGCGGACTGATGTCGGTGTCATTTTCTTCTTGGGTTTCGACCAGTTGAGGTTGAAAACTTTCCTGTCCATCCTATAGACAATGCCCACAGCACTGGGAATTTAGTTCTTAACAAGATGGTGAATGGCGGCGATGAAGGTGGAGAAAAGGGTGGGGCTGATAACCCATCCCTGCTTGACCCCTGCCTTAACCTCAAAGGATTCTGTCATATTATCGTTGATGAGGAATCAGAGGGTTTTGATGAATTTCATTGGAGAACCACTGACTGACTGAGTTGAAATCCTCAGTCAGATTGATGAAGTTTGTATAGAGTGCTTAGTCATGTAGAGTGGTTAGTGTTGTCCCTGGAAATTCTCTTGGAGTTGCTGAGCAGTGAAACTCATGTCCACAGTTGTATGGTTTGATCAGAAGCTTTACTGGTTTTCAGGGAAGGTTTCCTCTGTCACAGGTGATGATCTTCTTGCTGATACAGAGGAGGGAGACTCCTCAGTGGTTCCCATAGTCCACTTGCTCTTTTCTTCCCTATTAATTCTTTTCTCTCTAGCATCCCTGAGATCCACAGGATTTCTTCTTTGTCCCGGAGTTTCAGGAACAATTGATGAAGATGGCGGTAAGCTCTGTTCTTCCAATTTGTAAATCTCCGCTGAAATCACCCGTACTCCTGCAGTTTTTCCATTTGTCACTTGTCAAATGATGCTTCAATACTTGGTTATGGATCCAAGCTTATCTTTGATGGGGAATCAGTAGATTTCCTCAAACAAGTCCCTATCAATGACTGGCTCATAGTTTAGCGAGTTTTATTGTTGTATTGTGTCTCTCAAAAGCGTTCCATCCTTACTCCACATGGGTTTGAGGCTGAGGATGTTGGGTGCGTATGTTGCCTTGGTGGCGCTGAAGACACCCGGGTTTCGTGCTTGTCAGCGAGGAGTTGTAGCTCTTTAGCATTCCCAGTCCACCGTCAGTTTCTGTTCTCTCTTTCTACTTTGTAACTCTGTCATTGCTGTTTTGAATCGTCATGCCTCGTCGCATGTCTTTGTGGAAACATTCTGAAGAATTTGTCTCAGTCGCAATCTCAAGAAACCTAAATGTCTTTCCCAATCCATTCTCTTTGTCTCACTGGTGGTATTGTTTTGCCAGGTATGGAGAGCTTTCCTCTTCCTGTTGGTGTTGTCTGGGATGATATGGTCATTGTTGTTGAACCAGTCTTGGGGTTTTCCTGGTTTTGCGGCTGATGGTTTCTTCACAGCATGACATGATGGCCGTCTCCAGCTCTTTCCAGATTTCCTCCACTCCATTAAAGTGAACACTTTGGAGATTTTGGTGAAGACATTTTTGGAAGTTTGCAAGTCTGTGTGGCTGTTGAAGCTGCTCAAGATTGAGTTTTTTTCTGAAGTATTTTGTCACCTTCAACTGTTTCTGGTGGTATTTGGTGGACTTTATGGAGCAGATGAGCCAGTGATGTGCCCAGAACTCCTGTGCACTGGTCATCCCTTTGGTAATGAGGTCATTCTTCTGGTGTCAGGATTGAACAATGATGCGATCAATAATGTGTCAGTGCTTTGATCTTGGGTACTTCCAGGAAATTTTTACTTGTCTTTTTGGTGTAACAGTGTGTTGGTGATGTAATGATAATAGACATTGCCTTACCAGACCACAGGGCTGCTGTCCCAATTTGGAGAGAAAGATAGCTATTGCGAGCAAATTTCTTCAGGACATACTTTTCTCTCATCATCACTCGAACACATCCACAGAGACTGGTATCCTGTCACTAAGTCACTTTTTATTTGCATGTGGAGAGTCCTTGACACTGATCCAGCTCTCTCAGAGCCAGTTCTCAGCATGTATATGATGCCTGAGACTCTTGTTTATCACTGTCAGCAAGGGCTCCCTGATTGGACCAGGCTAACAGCCCTAATCAAGGAACTCATATTCTATGAGGTCCATCTGGCTGAACTCATTACAATCACAACAGTCTCATGGACCCTACTTTTATATCCCATTCCCCTTGATAGAAAGGTCAACATTCCAATTATCTTCCATGTTACCCACTGAGCTTGGATGCCCAAGCTTTTGTGTTTCATGATTGAGCACACTTTAATGCCTCTATTTAGTATTTTAGTGCAGTCTTTCTCCATTTAAATAATATTCAATTTCTTTATTCTTCTTGCCGAAAAGCATAACGTGAGACATTTCCACATCAGATTCCATTGACCAAGTGTTTTACCCACTTGCTTAGTCTGTTACCCACTGCAGATTCTTTGGGTTGGCCTCACCGCTTGCCTTCCCGCCTATTTTTGCGTCATCCATACACTTGGCTATACTTTCACCTTCCTCATCCAAATCATTGAAATACAATAGCTCGTTTTCTCTCATCATAGTTGTATTAATTTCCAATTCACTGTTCCCATTTCCCCTTAATTATTTCATACTTTTGGAATGCCATGATTGGCTTATATGATAAAGAGTCGTGCAAATGATTTATTCAATTCCTTAGCCAATTCTTGGCTCCCCATTATTGTTTCCTCAGCCACATTCTGTGCGGGACTGAAATTCATTTTGGATTCTCTCTTCCTTTTTTCTATTTAAACAAGCTTTTGCAGCCCATCTTGATATTGCATGCTTATTTGTCCTCAAAGTTTATTTACTCGATCTTTTTGGGTGTTTAGTTTTCTCCTGTTGGTTTTTCAAACTTTCACAAACTCCTGGCTCACACTAATCTTCACCATATTATATGTTTTATTTAAAAATTTACTTATTAATTAACCAAGAACACGGGGGTTAGTCACTCCCTGGTGCATGTTCCATGGTCTACCTCAACCAATTAGAACTGCAAGAGCATCCAATCAATATTTTATTCTGTGAGCTTCTCAGCCCTTTGCATATTCGCCATCATTTAGTAAGATCTCGGCAGACTTCACTGTAACCTCAACTCTACATTTCTGCCTATCCCTGTTAACACTTTATCCTCCTTTGCTCAACAAGAATCAATCTACCTCTGCCTGAACATTATTCTAAGACCCGCTTTCTTCAACTTTTGAAGAAGAGGGTTACAAAGCCTCACAACCCTCTGCGGAAAATGATTTCACTTCAGTTGTGTCTCAAATGGGTTAGTTTTCTAAAAAAAATACAAAGAGGTCATCTTTGTGTTGAACCTCATGGGATGGGACGTATATTAAATGAATGTTTCACATCAGTTTTTACTGTGGAGGAGAAATAAGGCTTGAGAACTCGGGGAAAAAAATATAGATATTTTGAAAATAATTCACCTTTCAGAAGAGGAAGTGCTGGAGGTCTTAGAAAATATAAAGGTGGATAAAACTCTGGGATCCAATCTAGTATATCCAAGAGTTTGTGTGAAGTTCGGGAGGAAATTCTGGGCCCCTTTCATAAATCTATAGGATCTATAACTACGGCTGAGGTGCCAGATGACTGGAGAGTGGCCAGTGTTGTGCCTTTGTTTAAAAAGGGACGTAAGGAGAAGCCTGGGAACGATATACCTGTGATTCTGACTTCGGTGGTGGGTAAGTTGTTTGAGGTCATTCTGAAAGACAGGATTTATATGCCTTTGTTGAGGCAAGGAATCATTAGGAATAATCAGCTTGGTTTTGAGTAAGGGAAATCATGTCTCGCAAACTTGATTGAGTTTTTTTTAAGATTTAACCAAGAAGACTGATGAGGGCAGAGCTGTAGATGTTGTTTAATTAGACTTTATTAAACCTTTGACAATGTTTCTCATGGTAGACCCCAATTAGTAAATTTAGATTACATGGGATTTAGGGTGAGCTTGCCAATTGGATACAAAATTGGCTTAATGGCAATGACAGAGAGTTTTGTTAGAGGGTTGTTCTCAGGACTGGAGGCCTTTGAGCAGCTGTGTTCCCCAGGGATCAGTGCTGGGTCCACTTCTGTTTGCCATTTACTTGATGATTCCGTTGGAAATATCAAAGGCATTGTTAGTATGTTTGTGGACGTCACCAAAATTGGTGGTAAAGTGGACAGTGAAAAAGTTATCAAAGATTACAAAGAGGTCTTGATCGATTGGATCAACGGGTTGAGGACTGACATATGGAGTCTAATTTATATAATTGTGAGATATTACATTTTTGTAAATAAACACTGGCAGGACTTGTACAATTAAACGTAGGCCTTGGGAAGTGCTGTGGAACAGACAGACGTAAGGGTTCAGGTATGTAATTTTTTGAAGTTTGCATCAAATGTAGACAGGGTGATTAACAGGGTATTTAGCATGCTTGCCTTCATTGCCCTGACCTTTGAGTTTAGTTGTTGGGACGTTACGTTGAAGTTGTACAGGAGATCGGTGAGGCCTCTTCTGGAGTACTGTGTCCAGTTCTGGTCACCCTGTTAATTGGAAGGATATTATCAAGCTGGAGAGGGTCAGAAAAGATTTACCCAGATGATGCCAGAAATTGAAGTTTTGAGTTATATGGAGAGTCTGGATAGGCTGGGACTTTTTCCACTGCAGCATGGGAGTTGAAGTGTGACTTTGTAGAAGTTTTTATAATCATGAGGGCTATAGATAAGGTGAATAGCAGGTGTATTTTTCTCATGCTGGTGGATTTCAAGACTAGAGGATATAGTTTTAAGATGAGAGGAGAAAGAATTAGAAAAAACACAAGGAGCAACTTTTTACACAGAGAATGGTTCATGTGTGGAATGAACTTCCAGAGAAAGTGGTGGATGAGCGTACAGTTACAACATTTAATAGACATTTGGATAAGTACATGATTAAGAACAGTTTGCAGGGATATGGGCCAAGCGCAGGTAGGTAGAACCAGGTTAATTAGGGATTAGGGTCGGCATGGCCTGGTTGGACCAAAGTGTCTGTTTCCATTCTGTCTGACTCTATGAGTATGATTCTAGGATTTCTCTTTTTACATCCGTACTTCTTTTGTAAATCATTCCATCATTTTTGATTACTGATGTCAAGCCAATTGATCTGTTTCCCTCCTCCCTACTTTTGCGAATGTTGTTGCGAAATTTGCAAGCATCGACTTCACTACGGCCAGTGTAGAATTTAAGGAATTTTGGAAAATCATAACTTGTGCTTCCACTCTCTCAGCAGTTATTTTGCTTAAAACCCACAGATGACGTAGGTGGACAAAGGGATGGGGTCCTGCGAAATGTGTATAATGTGTTCGGCAAGAAGTTAAAATGCAGGACCTCAAGGGTTGTGATCTCTGGATTATTCCCAGGGCCATGCACCAGTGAGGATAGAAATAGAAAGATAAGCCAGATGAATGTGTGGCTGGTGTAGGGGGTAGGGTTTTCAGTTCTTGGATCATTGACATCCCTTCTGGGATAGAGGTGACCTGTACAAGAGGGTTGCACTTGAGCTGGAGGGTGTCCAAAATCCTTGCGGGGAAATTTGCTGGTGTTCCCTGGGAGGGTTTAAACTAGTTTGGCAGGGGGTGGAATTCTGAATAAGAGAGGGGCCATTGAGAAGTCAGGGGAAAATACATTAGACATCGCGAGCAAGTTTACTATTCAGGATAGCCAGAGGCACAGGAAAGGGAGGGCAAGGCGTCTGGTTTAAAGTGCATTTATTTCAATTCACAAGGCCTGACTGATAAGGCAGATGAGCTCAGAGCATGGATTGGCTCTGGGGACTGGGATATTATAGCCATAACAGGAATATAGCTGAGAGAGAGGCAGGACTGGCAGCTCTGTGTTCCAGGATACAGAAGCTATAACTCAGGCCTACTAGTCGTGGTAAGGCATTATTAAGGATGAGGTTGCGGAGTACTTGGAAATGCAGGGTAAAGTAGGGCTGTGTCAGCACGGCTTCATCAAGGGGAGGTCATCCCTGACAAATCTGTTCGAATTCTTTGAGAAGGTAATGATCCAGTTAGACCAAGGAGAGCCAGTGGATGGAATCCATTTGGATTTCCAGAAGGCCTTCAACAAGTTTCCACACAAGAGGATGTAAGATAAAATAAGAGCCCATGGTGTCAGAGGCAAGATACTGGCATGATTGAGGACTGGCTGACTCCAGAAAGTAGAGAGGGAGGAGAAAGGCATGTTTTTCAGGATGTTAGCGGGTGACGAGTGGAGTTCCACAGGTGTCGGTGTTTTGACCACAACTATTTACATAATGCATTAATGATCTGGACAAAGGAATAGAGAGCATTGTTCCTAAGTTTGCAGATGACAGAAATAAAGGTGGAGGTACAGGTCGTGCAGAGGAAGTGGGGAGGCTGTAATGGGCTTGGACAGGCAAGGAGAGTGGGCAAAGAAGTGGCAGATGGAATACAATGTGGGAAAGTGTGAGGTTATGCACTTTGGTAAGAAGAGTAGAGCTGTAGACTATTTTCTGAACGATGATAGGCTTCTGAAATCTGAAGCACAAAGGGACTTAGGAGTCTTTGTTCAGGTTTCTGCTAAGGTTAACATGAAGGTTCACTTGGCAGTTTTGGAAAGCAAATGCAATGTTGACATTCATTTCAAGATGGCTAGAATACAACAGAGATGGATTGCTGGTCAGACTGCACTTGGAATATCATGGGCAGCTTTGGGCGCTGTATCTAAGGAAGGATGAGTTGGCACTGGAGGGGGTCCAGAAGATGTTGACAAAATGATCCTGGGGATGAAGGCCTGGTCATATGAGGAGCAGTTGAGGACTCTGTACTTGATGGAGTTCAGAAGGATGAGGGAAAATATCAGCGAAACACACAGAATACTACAAGGCCTAGATAGAGTGGACATGGAGAAGCTGTTTCCACTAGTAGGAGAGACTAGGACCTGAGAGTTCAGCCTCAGAATGAAGGGACAACCCTTTCGAACTGAAATGAGGAGGAATTTATTTTAGCCAGAGGATGGTGTATCTGAGGAACTCATTGCCACAGAAGGCGGTGGAGGCCAAGTCATTGAGTGCATTCAATACAGAGGTAGATAGGTTCTTGATTCGTAAGGAATGAAGGGTTACAGGGAGAAGGCAGGGGAATGGGTTTAAGAAACATATATGCCATGATAAAATGGCAAAGCAGACTTGATGGGCTAAATAGCCTAATTCTGCTCATATATTTTATGGTCTTATGCTCATATGATGAGTGAATCACTAGCTATCATTTCACTCTCTTGTCTCTAAATATCACCATTGAGGAAATTCTGTTCCATTAAAAGATACTCTACTTTTCTATTCTTAGCTTTGCACCATCAGCAAGCTTGGATGTACTATACTTGATTCAACCATCCATGTGTATTGGAAACAAGACTAAGACTGGTTCAACCCTGTGACATGCCACTAGCAACCTTCTGACTTGTAAAAATTGTGTCTTTCCTTTCCATTTTTCTGTCTGTTTAAACCTTAACCCTCAAACTTCCTCATTCTCAGATACTCCCATGTCATTTGTTCCTAATTAAATTAATTAGATTCTCCATCTCTCACATCAACTTGTTTTCCAGCCAGGATGAGATCCATTTAATCCAGACACAGAGCAGGCAACCTAACATTGAAACATAACACCTAGTTGTCAGTGCTGAGAAAGTATCTATCTCCATTTCTACACTATTCCCTATCATTACACACTCATTTCTATTGAATCATTCAGTACGCAAGAGACCCTTCAGTTCATCAAACCTGTATTGCTGAAGCTACACTGAACCTTCCGGTGTTCCAGCACTAGTTCCGTAGCCTTGACTGTGATGGCATGCAATTTCTCATCCAAGCACTTTTTATAGGTTATGAGGTTATTCGCCTCAATTACTCCTGCAGACAGCTGAAAAAGCCTCTGGGTAGAAAAATCTTTCCTCAAATCCCCTCCGCTCCACTTAGATGGCTCACTCTACCTCCGTACCATGGTTCTGTTTCCAGCCTCCCTTCTGTCTAACATATCTTGGCATGCTAACCTGCCCAGAGGCCCCTTTTATCTCTCTCTTCCTTCTTCCTTTCTTCAACCATGTTGTTAAAGCTTCGAGCTTCTAGGCTTATGGCACTATTCAAGAGTCCAAGACACTCTGGAAGATGGTAATTCAATGCACAAACAAACATATGAATTAGGAGCGGAAGTATGCCACTCAGCCCCTCAAGACTACTCTGCCATTCGTTAAGTTCTGATCACTCTACATACGAGCCTAACTCCAATAATATTTCATCCTCTTGTTTATCAAGAATTTATCATCCTCTGCCAAAAGAATATTCAAAAACTTTGCTTCAATTGCCCTTTTGAGGAAATAAACTCCAAAGATTCATAACAATGTCCCTGTCTGAAATGGGCAACCCTTCATTTTTAAATGCTGATCCTAATTCTAGATTCACCCGCAAGAGGAAACTTTTTTGTTCCAAGGTCACCTCTTACTCTCCTAGACACCAGGAGATACAAGATTAGCCGGTCCAACTTTTTCTCCAAAAGTCACACCAGGTCCTGGACTTGTCAACCTTCTCAGAACTGCTTTCAACTTCATCAAATAAGGAGACTAAAGTTGTACACAACATGCAAGGCCACAGGACCATAAGTAGTTGGAGCAGAAGTAGGCCATTCAATCCATCAAATCTGTTCTACCAATCAATGATATTTTGGCTGCTCTAATAACCAGCAACTCCATTTTGCTGCTTCTATCCCCTGACCCTAGATTCCGATTATAAATGAAAAATCTCTTTATCTCAGTCTTAAGCACACTTGACAACAGTTTGCTGCAGCCGAGAACTTTCCAGATTCACTACCTCTGAGATAATAAATTCCTCTTCATCTCAGACTTTGACACGTGATCCCTTATCCTGAGATTATCCCTGGGCCTGAGACTTTCTAACACAGGGAAACAACCTCTCCACATCTACCCTGTCAATTCCCCTTCGAATCTTGTGTGTTTCAATAAGGCCACCTCTCATTCTTTTAAATTCCAATTAATGCGAGCTTAATCATCTCAACGTCCCCTTACAAGACAGTTTCTCCATATGCAGTATCAGTCTAGTGATCCTTCACTGGACTGCCTCCAATACAAGTAAATTTTTCCTAGGTAAAGGGTCCAAAACTGTTTACAGAATTCCAACTGTGGTCTGCCTTGAATAGTTTGAGCAGACCTTCCCTCCTTTTATACTCTACTCCCTTTGAAATAAAGGCCAACATTCCATTTGTCTCCCCAATTACCTGATGAACATAGATCCTGGCATTTTGTGATTCATGGATGAGGACATCTAAATCCCTCAATTCTGTAGCTTTCTGCAGTCTTTCTCCACTTAAATGGTATTCAGCTCTTCTACACTTTCTACCAAAGTGCATAATCTCACATTTCCTTACATTATATTCCATCAGCCAGCCTTGCTTGACCTGTCTATATCCCTCTGCAGACTCTGTGTCGTCTCATCACTTGCTTCCCCATCCAAGTCATTGATGCATATTGTCAGTAATTGTGGCTCCAACACTGGTTCCCTTCATAGCACTCAATTAATTAAAGGTTGCTATCCTGAATATGTACCTCTTATCCTTTCTCTCTGTCTTCGATTAGTCAGCTAAAACTCTATTCATGCTCATATACTACCTCCAACACCACTGACTCTTACCTAGTTAAGTAGCCTAATGTGTTAACTCATAAACTAATTTCTGGAACTCCACATATGTTATATTCACTGCTTCCCCTTTATCGAATCTGCTTGTTATCTTCTTAAAGAATTATAGTTAATTTTTCAGGATGATTTCCCCTTCATAAAGCCATGCTGACTCTGCTTGATTATATTATGTATTGCTAAATACTCTGCTGTTACATCCTCTCTAACAGACTTGCATATTTCCTTATTATTAGGTGTTAAACAGTCTGGTCAACACCCTGTGCGACTTTTCCAGAATCTAAGGATTCCTGGAAAATTGCTAACAGTGCAAAACTATCACTGTAGCTACTTCTGTTAATATCCAAGGATGCATCTCATCAGGCCCAGGTGACTTATTGGCCTTTAGCCCCATTAGTTTCCCCTTACACTTTTCCTCCAGTGATAGTTATTGTATCTATTTCCTCTCCTCCTTTTGCCTCTTAATTATGAGGTTATTTTAGATCATAGAATCCCTACAGTGTGGAAACAGGCCCTTCGGCCCAATATGTCCGCACCAACCCTCAGAGCATCCTGCCCAGACTCATACCCCGATAATCCACCTCATCTACACATCCCTGAACACTACGGGCAATCTAGCATGGCCAATCCACCTAACCTGTACATCTTTGGACTGTGGGAGGAAACCAGAGGAAACCCACGCAGACACGGGGAGAATGTGCAAACTCCACACAGACGGTCACCCGAGGCTGGAATTGAACCCGGGTTCCTGGTGCTTTGAGGCAGTAGTGCTAATCACTGGGCCAACGTGTTATGCTATGAAGATTGATGCAAAGTATTTATTCAACTCCTCTGATTTTCTCTTCACGGATGTTGCCAGACCTTCTGAGCCTTTCCAGCAACTTCTGTTCTTATTCCTGATTTACAGCATCCGCAGGTCTTTCCGTTTTTATTTGCCAGATCTTTGCTCACTCATATAACCTACATTTATCCCTCTGCAGAGTCCTTCTGTCCTCTTCACAACTTACTTTTCTTCTTGACTTCATGCCATCGGCAAATTTAGCAACCATACCTTTGGTCCCTCATTCGTGTCATTTGTACAAGTTGCAAGGTGTTGAGGCCCCAGCATTAATGACTTTGTCATACAAATGTTTACTTTTCACCAACCTGAAAATGGTCCATTTGTGTCTACTCTGTTTCCTGTCACTTAGTCAATCTTTCATACACGCCAGTATGTATCCATGCAGGAATACAGCTCCACTATTCCTGCAGCCACATCTTTTACAACCTTTGAATAAAGCTAAACAAGTCCTGCGGCGTTACTGACTTATATTTAATAAGGTTCTCTTGTAATTTTTGTTACTGATATTCATTATTTGAAGTTCCACACCCTCTTGGGCAACCTATTTGTTCTGTGTCACCATCCCAATGATTTTTTCTCAACTGGGCAGTCTTGCAACACCCCCACAGACTCCATATTCTCTATGCCTTTAAATATGTTGGCAAAAGCAAAGAGTGAATGTGGTTCCCTACTACTTTTGATTTGCTTTTTATGCGTTATACTGTGAGGTCTCTCATATTTCTGCATTCTAATTCACTTGCCTTTGCTATCAAAGGAACAGCAGGTTACTTTTACATGTTAAGTAACAGGCGTTAGCCTTGATGTAAAAATGTCATGACTTTATGTCTACTTTGCATTAAGAGGCACCTGAGCCATCACTAGGTCTTTCTTCTGAGTATGATTTGCATGATACTTTTCATCTGTAAGGCTAAACTCATGAAAGATGAAGAAAAACATTATCACAAGACCGAAAGTGACTTCATTTGCACATGAATAGACCAATTACCCACATCACACTCAATATCAGGGGAGGCAATGGCCTAGGGCTATTATCGCTGGACTGTTAATCCAGAGACCCAGATAATGTTCTGAGGACCTGGGTTCGAATCCCACCATGGCAGATGGTTGCATTTGAATTCAATAAGAATAATATCTTGGAATTAAGAATCTAATGATGACCTTGAATCCATTGTTGATTGTCTGAAAAACCCATCTGGTTCACTAATGCCCTTTAGGGAAGGAAACTGCCATCCTGACCTGAGATAACAAGGTGTAGAGCTGGATGAACACAACAGGCCAAGAAGCATCAGAGGAGCAGGGAGGCTGATGTTTCAGGCCTAGACCCTTCTTGGTCTGGCCTCCATGTGATTCCAGACCCACAGCAATGTGGTTGATACTGAAATGTCCTCTGGGAAATTAGGAATGGGCAATAAATGCTGCCTAGCCAGCGACACCCTCATCCCACAAATGGATAAAGGAACGTTCTCGATATGTACTTGCAAATCACTGACGCTATTGTCTGGAAAAAGGAGCTGCATTTTGCCAGAAATCATTCGAGTTTCAAGTTTTACGAAAGCTTTCTCTCCATGAGCAACACTGAGTTGTCCCACACTATTTTCCACAACTTTCCCTATTAGTTACATTTTGCAACATCTTCCCTCTTGTCAGAGGCAAAATTTTATGCCACAACTGGGTTTCCAGCACTCGGGCCTTTCTCAAGGCAAGCCATGCGCCAGGTCAAGCTCTTCTAGCAAACTTTTCCTTCAGCGTGCATGTACTGAGTGCAACCAGAAGAAATGCTTCTTGAGGTGTCACAGCTGACACTTTGTTGCAACATTTACAAATGCACTGCTAGTTAAGAACCAGGCCACCCTCATGACTCATCCTTGGTATCATTCCATCTTAGAAATCTAAGAGAATGCTACACTTTCCCCGACGCTTAGATTAGTTCAACATCTTCCCATTGTTCAATGTGGGACCGTGACAAACTGGAAAGCCTTCAAACAGTTGAAAACGTTCACTTTTATATAGCAACAGCAAAGTAAGAAAGAAAACAAAACCTGAATTTACATTTGGGAACAGAATAGGGGCTGCTTGCCTTTCAAATAGCCATAAATTTACAGGCAATGAATGACCACTGCAACCAACTCCCATCTATTGGAAGCGTTGTGACAATGATGTGGTGCCTGATTCGTTGCCTCTGGTGCTGCAGTGCTTTCTTAGGGTGAAAATGATGTTCCTCTTGCTCATTGTCTTTCCTCGTTGGAAAACGTCTCACGAGGAAAGGTTGAGGGAGCTAGGGCTTTTTTCATTGGAGCAAAGAAGGATGAGAGGTGATCAAGGTGTACAAATGATGAGAGACATAGAGAGAGTGGGTAGCCAGAGACTTTTTCGCTAAGGGGAAATGACTATTACGAGGGGGCATAATTCTGAGGTAATTGGGGGAAGGTATGGGGAGATGTCAGAGGTAGGTTCTTCACACAGATAGTGGTGGGCGTGTGGAATGCGCTGCTGGCAGTGGTAGCGAAGTCAGATACTTTAGAGATTTTTAAGCGACTCTTGGATAGGCACGTGGATGATAGTAAAATGCAGACTATGCAGGGTAGTTTCACCTTAGTAGAATAATATGTCAGCACAACATAGTGGGCCGAAGGGCCTGTACTGTGCATGTACTGTGCCTGTACTGTTCTGTGTTCTATGTCATGCAACTACAGATGGAGGCTGTAGGTGAAGTATCTGACTGATGCAATGACTTGTCCCATTCGCCTCCCGCAACAGCCAAGAAAGACAACATTTTACATAAAATCATGTTGGGAAATACTTTCAGTTCAAGGAGAGAGGAATTAAGTTCCATGCCTATAAGATGTTGGAATGTTTTTGTGAATTTGTGAGTTCCCACTTTTAAGGTCACATGTGATTACTTCTGCTTCGCAGAGATGACTATGTCTAACATGTAAAGATCATGTGACCAAGATTGGTGTCCCACATATTGTAGGAAGGAATTAAACAGTGTTAGCTGCAAAGCATAATATTCCAGTCAAATACATTACTGCTTAAAATGTTCTACAATTCTTGATGAAACCTAAGAGCACTTGAGTGAATTATTACTGATGCAAAGACTGTACATGTCCAGATGGACAACTGAAACTTGGCTTCAGATTTGCCTTTGAAGTCTGGCCTTAGTGCAATGATCTCTCATTATTCCAGATTACCCATGGACATTGACAGTGACAGTAGTTTTGTGTGAGATACCAACCTCAATTGACTACATCACAATTAGAAACACGCACGGTGCTCTTTGTCTCTCTTCTCAGTAATATTTACATGATGATTTACATCTTTCATGTTGCACTCATGAGAGATGAAGAAAAACATTTTCAAGAGCTCAAATGATTTCATCTCCACCCATCCCTGTACATTAACCAAATACATGCATTTTACACTAATTGGAAATTTTATGCATACTCAAATTATACATAAAATTCTTTCTGATTCTTTATTCCCTGGAGCATTAACAAGATGAATATCCTGATATCTAACTCTGACCGAATCCCATTAATTCAAAGTTCAGTTGCGTATCAGCAGAGAAAAAGTACTGGGGAAATTTAAGTGACTGAAAAGGAACAAATCTTCTGGACCTGGTGGTCTTCATCTTTGGGTTTTAAACAAAATTATTGCTGTGCGAGTGGAGGGGCAAGTTTTGATTTTCCAAAATTCCATAAATTTTACACTGACCCAGTGAAGTCAAAGTTTGCAAATTTTACACTGCTATTCACAAAAGGAGGGAAAAGGAAAACAGATCAATTGGGTTGACATCAGTAATCAAGAAAAATGATGGAATGATTTACAAAAGAATTATTGATGCAAAAAGAGAAATCCAAGAGTTCTAGTCATAGAGTCATACAGCACGGAAACAGACGCTTCGGTCCAACCAGGCCACGCCGACCCTAATCCCAAACTAAACTAGTCCTACCTGCCTGCGCTTGGCCCATATCCCTGCAAACTGTTCTTATTTATGTGCTTACGCAAATGTCGATATCCACCACCTTCTCTGGAAGTTCATTCTACACGCCGAACCACTGTCTGTGTAAAAATGTTGCCCTGTGTGTCCTCTTGAACCTTTCTTTTCTCACCTTAAAAATATGTTCCCTAGTTTTGAAATGCCCACCCTAGGGAAAATTCACCTGCCATTCACTATACCTACACTCCGCATGATTTTAAAACCTTCTACAAAGTCATGCCTCAACCTTCTATGCTCCAGTGAAATAAGTCCCAAACTATCCAGACTCCCAGGATAACTCAAAAACGTCCATTCCCAACTACATCCTGGTAAACCTCTTCTGAACCCTCTCTAGCATGATACTATCCTTCCTATTACAGGGCAACCAGAACTGGACACACTATTTTAGAAGAGGCTTCACCAATGCCCTGTACAACCTCAACATGACTTCCCAACTTGTATACTCAAACGTCTGAGCAATGAAGGCGAACGTGCTAAACATTTTCTTAATCACCCTGTCTACGTATGACAGAAGAATTACGTGCCTGAACCCCTATGCCTCTGTTCTACAGCACTTCCCAAGACCCTACTTTTAATTGTACAGGTCCTGCCCTTGTTCGTTTTACCAAAATGCAATACCTTGCATTTATCCAAATTAAACAACACCTGCCACTACTCAGCCCATTGATCCAATCAATCAAGATCCCTTTGAAATCTTCGTAACCTTCTTCACTGTCCATAATACCAACAATTTTGGTGTCATCCACAAACTTACAAAACATGCCTTCCATGTTCTTGTCTAGATCATTCGTACAAATGGCAAGTAAAAGTGGATCCAGCACCAATCCCTATGGAGCACCACTGGTCACAAGTTTCCAGTCTGTAAAACAACCCTCCACCACCACTCTCCGTCTCCTGCCATTAAGCGAATTTTGTATCCAATTAGCATGCTCACCCTGAATCCCATGTGATCTAACTTTACTAATAAATCTCCCATGCGAAGCCTCATCAAAGGCTTCACTAAAGTCTATGTAAACAACGTCTACCACTCTGCCCTCATCAGTCTTCTGGTTGCTTCTACAAAAAACTCAATCAAGTTTGTGAGACATGATTTCCCTTACACAAAACCAGGCTGATTATCCCTAATGATTCCTTGCCTCAACAAAGGCATATAAATCCTATCTTTCAGAATGACCTCCAACAACTTACCCACCACCGAAGTCAGAATCACAGGTATATAGTTCCCAGGCTTCTCCTTGCGTCCCTTTTTAAACAAAGACACAACACTGGCCACTCTCCAGTCATCTGGCACCTCACCTGTAGTTTTTGATGCTACAAATATTTATGAAAGGGGCCCAGAATTTCCTCCCTAACTTCACACAAACTCTTGGACATACTAGATAACAAGCATGGGGCTGGATGAACACAGCAGGTCAAGCAGCATCATAGGAGCAGGAAAACTTGACGTTTCAGGCCTAAACCCTTCATCAGAACTGGGGGAGGGGAAGAGGGTTCTGAAGTAAATAGGGAGAGAAGGGGAGGTGGATAGAGGATGGATAGAGGAGAGGATAGGTGGAGACGAGGCAGACAAGTCGAAGAGGCGGGGATGGAGCCGGTAAAGGTGAGAGTAGGTAGGGGGTAGGGAGGAGATAGGTCAGTCCAGGGAGGACGGACAGGTCAAGGGGGCGGGATAATGTTAGTAGATAGGAGATGGGGGTGTGGCTTGAGGTGAGAGGGAAAACAGGGAGATGGAGATGAGCTGGGCTGGTTTTGGGATGCGGTTGGGGGAGGGGAGATTTTGAAGCTTGTGAAATCCACATTGATGCCATTGGGCTGCAGGGTTCCCAGGCTGAATATGATTTGCCGTTCCTGCAGCCTTCGGGTGGCGTCACTGTGGCATTGCAGGAGGCCCAAGATGGACATGTCATCTGAGGAATGGGAGGGGGAGTTGAAATGGTTCGCCACAGTGATGCCACCCGAAGGCTGCAGGAACAGCAAATCATATTCAGCCTGGGAACCCTGCAGCCCAATGGCATCAATGTGGATTTCACAAGCTTCAAAATCTCCCCTCCCCCAACCGCATCCCAAAACCAGCCCAGCTCATCTCCACCTCCCTAACCTGTTTTTCCTCTCACCTCAAGCCACACCCCCATCTCCTATCTACTAACATCATCCCGCCCCCTTGACCTGTCCGTCCTCCCTGGACTAACCTATCTCCTCCCTACCCCCCTACCTACACTCACCTTTACTGGCTCCATCCCCGCCTCTTTGACTTGTCTGCCTCCTCTCCACCTATCCTCTCCTCTATCCATCCTCTATCCGCCTCCTCCTCTCTCCCTATTTATTTCAGAACCCTCTTCCCCTCCCCCATTTCTGATGAAGGGTTTAGGCCCGAAACGTCAAGTTTTCCTGCTCCTATGATGCTGCTTGACCTGCTGTGTTCATCCAGCCCCATGCTTGTTATCTCGGATTCTCCAGCATCTGCAGTACCTTTTGTCTCTGATATATCTTGGATATACTAGATTGGATCCCAGAGTTTTATCCACCATTATATTTTCTAAGACCTCCAGCACTTCCTCTTCTGAAAGGTGAATAGCTTTCAAAATGTCAATATTTATTTCCCTGAGTTCTCGAGCCTCATTTCTCCTCCACAGTAAAAACTGATGTGAAACATTCATTTAATATCACTCCCATCCCATGAGGTTCAACACAAAGATGACCTCTTTGGAACCTTTTATGTAAACTAAGCCCATTTGAGACACAGCTGAAGTGAAATCATTTTCAATAGAGGGTTGTGAGGCTTTGTAACTCTCTTCTTCAAAAGTTGATGAAAGCAGGATCTTAGAATAATATTAAGGCAGAGGTAGATTGACTCTTGTTTAGCAAGGGGGGATAAAGTGTTAACAGGGATAGGCAGAAATGAAGAGTTGAGTTTACAGTGAAATCTGCTGAGATCTTACGAAATGATGGAGAACGTGCAAAGGGCTGAGAAGCTCACAGGATAAAATATTGATTGGATGCTCTTGCAGTTCTAATTGGTTGAGGTGAGACCATGGAACATGCACCAGTAAGTGACTATTCCCCATGCTCTTGGTTAATTAATAATTAACTTTTTAAATAAAACATATAATATGGTAAAGATTAGTGGTAAGCCAGGAGTTTGTGAAAGTTTGAAAAACTTACAGGAGAAAACCAAACACCCAAAAAGAGGGAGAAAATAAACTTTAAGGACAAATATGCATGTAACATCAAGATGGACTGTAAAAGCTTCTTCAAATATATAAAAAGGAAAAGAGAATCCAAAATGAATGTAAGTCCCTCAGAGAATGTGGCTGAGGAAACTGTAATGGGGAGCCAAGAACTGGCTAAGGAATTGAATAAATCATTTGCACAACTCTTTATCATATAAGCCAATCATGGCATTCCAAAAGTATGAAATAATTAAGGTCAACTGGCAAGGGCGAATTGGAAATTAATACAACTATGATGAGCGAAAATGAGCTAGTATATTTCAATGACTTGGATGAGGAAGGTGAAAGTATAGCCAAATGTATGGATGACACAAAAATAGGTGGGGAGGCAAGTTTGTGAGGCCAAGCCAAAGAAACTGCAGGGGGGTGATAGACTAAGCAAGTGGGTAAAACATGGGTTCAATGGAATCTGATGTGGAAAAGTCTCACTTTATGCTCTTTGGCAAGAAGAATAAAGGAGCTGACTATTATTTAAATGGAGAAAGACTGCAAAAAAAAACTAAATAGAGGGATTAAAGTGTCCTCAGTCATGAAACATAACAGCTTAGCATCCAAGCTCAGTGGGAAACAGGGAAGAGAATTGGAATGTTGACCTTTCTATCAAGGGGAATGGGATATAAAAGTAGGGACCATTAGACTGCTGTGATTGTAATGAGTTCAGCCAGGTGGACCTCAAAGAATATGAGTTCCCTGATTGGGTCTGTTAGCATGGTCCAATCAGGGAGCACTCACTGACAGATATAAACAAGAGTGTCAGACATCATGTTTATGCTGAGAGCTGGCTCTGAGGGAGCTGGATCAGTGTCAATGACTCTCCACATGTCAGTAAAAAGTGATATAGTGACAGGACACCAGCCTCTGTGGGCTTATTTCAGTGGCGATGAGAGAAAAGCAAGTCCTGAAGAAATTTGTTCACAACAGTTGTCTTTCTCCCTCTAATCGGACAACAGCCCTGTGTTCTGGCAAGACTATGACTAGTACCTTTACATCACCAGCACAGTGTTACATCAAAAACACCAGTTCAAGACTTCCTGGAAGTACCCAAGATCAAAGCACTGGCACATTATTGACCACATCATTGTTCAATCCCAAGACCAAAAGGATGTCCTCATTACCAAAGGGATGACCAGTGCACAGGAGTTCTGGATATATCACTGGCTCATCTGCTCCACAAAGTCCACCAAATACCACCAGAAACAGCTGAAGGTGACAAAACACTTCAGAAAAAAAACTCAATGTTGGGCGGCTTCAAAAACCAGGCAGACTTGCAAACTTCCAAAAATGTCTTCACCAAAATCTCCAAAGTGTTCACTTTAATGGAGTGGAGGAAATCTGGAAAGAGCTGAAGACAGCCATCATGTCATGCTGTGAAGAAGCTGTCAGCTACGAAACCAGGAAAACCCCAAGACTGGTTCAACAAGAATGACCACATTATCCAAATCTACATCAACAGGAAGAGGAAAGCTCTCCATACCTGGCAAAACAATACCACGAGTGAGACAAAGAGAGGAACTCTTCAAAACAGCAATGACAGAGATACAAAGAAGGAAGTGAGAGAGAGATCAGAAACTAATGGTGGACTGAGAAAGCTAAAGAGCTACAACTCCTTCATGAGAAGTTTGAAACCCGGGTGTCTTCAGTGCCACCAAGGCAATATACAGACCCAGCACCCTCGGCGTCAAACCCATGTGGAGTAAGGATGGAACTCTTTAGAGACACACACAAAGCATCAGCTTTTGATGGACAGAATACAACAGTAGAACTCCTTAAACTATGAGACAGTCATTGACAGGGACTTGTTTGAGGAAATCTACTGAATCCCCATCAAAGATAATCTTGGATCCCCACCCAAGTGTTGAGGAATAATTCTTCACATGAAGAATGGAAAAACTGCAGGAGTATGGGAGATTCCAGCCTGAGATTTTCAAATTGGAAGAGTAGAACTTACCACCATCTTCATCAACTGTTCTTGAAACTCTGGGACAAAGAAGAAATCCCTGTGGATTTCAGGAATGCTACCATCACCTCCATCCTCAAGAAAAGAACAAGTGGACTATGGGAACTACTGAGGAGTCTCCCCACTCTCTGTCAGCAAGAAGATCATCACCCATGAGAGAGGAAATCTTCCCTGAAAACTAGTAAAGCTTCTGATCAAACCATACAACTGTGGACATGGGTTTCACTGCTCAGCAACTCCTCGAGAATTTCCAGGGACAACGCGAACCACTCTACATGACTAAGCAGTCTGTATGACCTTCATCAATCTGACTGAGGCTTTCAACTCAGTCAATCAATCAATGGTTCTCCAATGAAATTCATCAAAACCCTCTGTTTCCTCAACAACAAAATGTCGGTGACAGTCCTCAATAAAAATAATACGACAGAATCCTTTGAGGTCAAGGCAGGGGTCAAGCAGGGATGGGTCATCAGCCTCACCCTTTTCTCCACCTTCATCACCACCATTCACCAGCTTGTTAAGAACTAAATTCCCAGTGCTGTGGGCATTGTCTACTGGATGGACAGGAAACATTTCAACCTCAACTGGTCGAAACCCAAGAAGAAAATGACACCGACCTCAGTACGTAGATGAAAATTGTTATCTGCGCTCCTTCTGAAGAGAATCCTCATGCCTCATCGCATGTCTTTGTGGAAACATTCTGAAGAATTCGTCTCAGCCTCAATCTCAAGAAAACTCATTTCCTTTGTCAATTCAATTCCAGATGAAGTTCTAGCCCTTCCCGACATTAAGATCACCACATAAATCCTCTAAAACTTGGAACATTTCCCTTACCCAGGAAGGTACTTCTCACCTCAGGCTGATATCAATGCAGAGATCCAACATCACATTCAATCTGAGAGAATCACCTTTGGCCAAATAGGGATGAGAGCTGTCGATGACCATGATATCCGTGCTGACACCAAGACGCTTGTGTATCAGGCAGTCATCCTCCAATTCCTCTATCAGGCTCCAAACCTTCGACAATGTATAGACGGCACCTCAAGAGCCTGAAGAATTATGATTAACACTGTTTGGGACAGATTGGCCACATTAGCTGGGAGGACAGGTCTATTAACTTCAGCAGCTTTGGATTAGCCAATAACAACAGCATCGAGGCTACGATCATCGTGTAACCAATTCCCCTCGGCCAGCCATATGCTTGGGATGTCCGTGATCCAACTATCAAAGTAAATCTTCTTCGAGTGCCTTCCTTCAGCTGGGCAAAGAAGAAAAGGACAAATGAAGCATTTTGAAGACTCCCTGACAGCTTCCCTCAAGAAGCTGTGTTCATCCAGCTCTGCACCTTGTTAACTCTGAAATGCAGTCCCAAACACGGTATTCAATGATACAGCTAGTTACATTTCTACTGAATATTACTTGCAGGGAGACTGAACAGCTCGCGAACAGTTTACAGATTTGAAACGGGGAGCTACCTGCTACTCTAAAATGCAGGTCCTGTCATTTTCAAGATATGAAATTAGACTTTGGCTTCAGATTTGCCTCTGAATGCTGGCTTTACTTTAGTGAATACTTTATGGTCCAGATTTCAGGGATATTGACCATGATCCTGGACTGGAGTGAGCTACTGAGTTGATTTGACTACTTTACATGAAGACACCCATAACCCATCCCTTGGCCTCTC
>JAHRHZ010000040.1:36973355-36995996 GCA_024137785.1 Ginglymostoma cirratum | reverse complement strand
GAATGTATACTCACTGTGAAATAAAGGGTGATGCATTACAACACTTTGTTTGTGGTGTGGAAGTGAAGTCGATGTCTGGCCAGACTGTTAATTTGGGAAAGGCCCATACTTCGATCCTCACAAAGTGGGAACAGTGTCACTATTCAGATCCTTGATCCAGATCCAACACTTAATACAACCATTGGAGGTGTAGGTGCCAATGGAGGATGCCACCTCTCTCACTAACATCTAAAGAAGGAGCGAGACTGCAAAAGCTCGTGTCTTCAAATACTATAACCTAGTGTTGTGTAATACAATCATTGCAGGTATGATTGTGGCCTCAACTCCACATTCCCATTCATTAAGAGGCCCATGAATGGAAAGACTCTTCAATGTTGTGCATGGATTCATTCCCAGCAATCTCACCCCACATGGATTCAAACTCAAGTTCCATCCCTTATCCTTGGAATCGACCCGCCCTCACAGGTGATGTACAACATTCCTCAGATGGCTGCTGCTCCCTCCATATCCTGAGATCCACACTCCATGATACACCTTGCCTTGTGCACACTCTGACCTCTGTCTCCATTAGCAGCGCCTTACGCTGGCTCAGAGCTGCACTGTCCCCTACACCAACTTCCTCCTCCAGTTCATCTGACATTCGAACAGGAAACATTTTCTTTTCCTTTCAGGCATTAAGGAATACAAGATGAAACAATTCACATCGTTCTGGAACCTTCCTCCCCTTCCCTATGACTCCATTCCCTGTCCCAAACCCACCTCCTGTCGTGTATTTATTATCACTTTGACCTTCCACTCTCTGATGCCGAACGTCCTGTGTTCAGCAAAGGTTTCAGTTTTATCCCTCTGCAGCTCCACCTCAGTGGATTGCAGGCACATTACATTGAACTCTTCTTCCATTGTCTTCTCCTCTGAGCTCATTTCTTTGGGCAAGGGCCCTCTCCCCATCCGACAGACCCATTCACTCACCTCCAACATTCTCCCTCCACCTGGACTCCTCCCTCCGTCCTTTTGCCTGCACTCAATCTACCATCATAGAATCCCTGCAGTGCAGAAATAGGCTATTCAGTCCATCACGTCTGCACCTATCCTCTGAAGCGCATCCCACCCAGAACCACAGCACCCCTGTAACCCCACATGGGGTTTCTAACAATAGCTAACCCACCTGGCCTGCACACCCATGGACACTACAAGACAATGTCCCATGGCCAATCCACTGAACCTGCAGATCTTTGGACTATGGAAGGAAATCCATGCAGACACAGGGAGAACATGCAAACTCCATGCAGATAGTCACCCAAAGGTGGAGTTGAAACTGGGTCCCTGGTGCTGGGAGGCCTCAGTGCTAACCACTGAGCCACCGTACTTGCCTTGTTCATTTAGAACTGTCAATGTGACATTGATGACCTCAATTTTCTCTGCACCCCCTTGCCCATTCCAACCTATCTCCCTCTCAACTGAATGTCCTCTGCTCTCAGATCTAGCCCTGACTTTCTGACCAAGCATGCCGGTAAAGGTGGTACCTTGTTGCCTGATGTACGGATGTCTGCATTGCAGAGACTGAGTGCCAGCACTCAGATACCTCCTGGACCATGACCCCACCACTGAATACCACGCCATTGTGTCCACCACAGTGACTGATCTTATTTCATCTGGTGATCTCTGCCCCTGCCTCCAACTTCACAGTCGCCCAACCTTTACCTCTACCTTCTTCCCAAAATGCACAGTCAGGAACGTCCAGCCAGACCCATTGTTTCTGCTGGCTCCTGCCTCATTGACACATCTCTTCCAACCTCAACTCAATTCTTTTCTGCTCTTGTCCACTCCTTTCCCAACTACATCCCTGAGTCTTCTGACACTTTACGTTGTTTCGAAATTTCCAGTTTGCGTGCTCCAGCCACCTCCTCTTCACCATGGAATCATGGTGCAATCAGCAGTTTCTCCACCTATTGAAGGGAACTTGTGTCACATCTGATTGTTTCTCTCCAGGAACTACTTCCGTCATCCAGAGTTCCTGGAGTGAACTATTATTCATGGGGCTCGCTGGTCGGGAATTTACAGGCCCAAAGTTCATAAGACCGTAAAACCTAGGAGCAGAAATAGACCATTCAGCCAATCAAAGTCTGCTCTACCAGTCAATGAGCTCACGTCTGATCTGATCATCTTTCTTGCCTTTTGTCCAGAATCCTTTACTGAATAAAAATTGTTTCTATCTCAGTCTTGAATATACTTAATGACCCAGCCCAGCCTTGATAGCCCTCTGCAGTAAAGACCACCACAATTCCACGACCCTCTGAGAGAAGAAATTCCAGCTCATCACTGTCTCAAATGCGCCATCCCTTATTCTGAGATTATGTCTTCTAGCCATAGACTGTTCCACAATCTTTCCACATCTACCCTGTCAAGTCTACTAAAAATTGTGTCTGGTTCAATCATGTCTCCTCTGATTCTCTTAAATGCCAATGAATGCAGGCCCAAATTATTCAAGCACTCCCCATGAGACAGTTCCCCCATGTTTGGAATCAACTTAGTGAACCTACCCTGGGCTACACGTAACTCTGGAAGATTTTGCCAGCGATTTAAACAGGGCACTCAGCCACAATTTTAACAACAGCAATCTCTGCAATTGGTGATACTTACTCCTTAAGCCCAATTTGGAAATCTTAACCTAGGAGTATAGAATCACAGCTCATTACAATGGCAGGAGTTGGACCCCATTGGGGATTGTGAAAACTGTGACCTTCATTAATGCTGTGAATTGCAGAATATTGACTCAGCCCAACTCTTATCCTGACTGTGACCAATAACTCGCGCTGATGTTCAATGTTCAGACAGACTTGTGGATAATAACCACAAGGTACAAAAAACAACTGGTCGAACTAGAAATTATGCCTAAACACAGAAGAGATCAGATGAAGAGACTTTGATAGTAATTACAGTCAAACAAAATATCAGACATCTAAATGAAATAGCATATTTTGGATCATCCACTGAAGCTAAATAGCTATTTTGTGCCTGCACAGAGGAACATAAAAGAAATCTCAAAAAGATAACAGAGATCCAAGGGACTCGTGTGAATGAAAAACTGAAAAAAAAAACTGTCCATCCCTTGGCCATGTTTCTGTAATGGCGAAAATGTCGCAGCCCCACGTACCTATCCACGCTCTGAGTTCATCAGCCTTACCTGTCAGCCCTCTTGTACCATTATATGCAATTTAATCTAACAGGCATTCCTCACACCTTGTCCTGTTCCAGCCTGACCTGTCTCTTCAACTTGCTATTTCTGATCACTGTATCTCCTTTCAGTCTCACACTTGCCTCCCTGCTGTTGAGGATCCCACCCCACCTCCCTCACCCTGCCAATCTAATTTAAACCCTTCCTTGTAGCACGAGCAATCTGCCCGCCAGGATATTGGCACCCCCTCCAGTTCAAGTCCCTCTTGAACAGGTCACCTCTGCCCCAGAAAAGATCCCATTGATCCAGGAATCTGAATCCCTGCCCCCCGTGCCAATTCTTCAGCCACGCATTCATCTGTGCCATATCCTCCTTACCCTCACTAGCACATGGCACTGGAAGTAATCTGGAGATTACCATCGAGGTCCTAGTTTTTAATGTTATTCCTAGCCCTCTATCAACACTCAGCAAGACCTCATCCCTGTTTCTACCTGTGTCATTTGTGCCAACGTGCACAGTGACTTCTGGCTGCTCACCATCCCCTTTAAGAACGTTCTGTAGCTGCTCTGAGACATCCTAGACCCTGCCACTCAGGAGGCACCACACTATCCTGGATTCCCGTTTGCCCCCTTAACTATCGAGTCTCCTATCACTCAAGTCCCATTTACCTTTATCCTTTCCCGAAATGCCCCAGAGCCAGTCAAAATGTCACCGAGATGACAAGGTGTAGATCTGGATGAACACAGCAGGCCAAGCAGCATCATAGGAGCAGGAAAGCTTGACGTTTCGGGCAGAGACCCTTCATTAGAAAAAAAAAATGGCACCAACCTGGCTACAGCTGCTTTCCCCTGAACGGTCATTGCCCCCCAAACAATATCCAAAACGGTATACTTGTTTTCAAGGGGAATGGCCACAGGGAATTCCTGCACTATCTGCCTACTCCCTTTGCCTTTCCTGGTGGTCACCCAGTTACTCTCTTGCCTGCACCTCAGGTGTGACCACCTCACTAAAACTCTTCTTTATGATACGCTCAGCATCTCAGATGATCCTGAGTGCATTCAGCTCCCGCTCCCTAACACAGTCTCCCAGGAGCTGCAGCTGGGTGCACTTCCCACAGGGGTAGTCATCAGGGATGATAGAAGCCTCCCTGTTCTCCCATATCCGGCAGGAGGAGCATGCTGCTGCCTTAGCTACCATCTCAAATGCTCTAAGACTAAAGAGGAAAATTAAAAGGACTTTTAGCTGAGTTTACCTGTCCTTTCTGCTGAGCTGCTGCTCACTGAAGCCTCTTGAGCCAGCGCCTTACTTCACACTCTGCTACCAACAAATTTTCAACAACATGCCTCGCTCCGTCTTTTTGTTTGTTTAGAGGAGGAGGGAGGCAGGATGTCTGACACTCCTGTTTACATCTGTCAGCCAGGGCTCCCTGATTGGACCAGCTCCAAGCAGGGAGCTCATATTCTATGAGGTCTACCTGGCTGAACGTGTTACAATCACTGCATCCCTCACCGTCTGGGTCTGAGGATGTAGGCGAGTTCTTTTACTTGTAGTTCCTCCTGGGGAGTTTAAACATCGTGTCAGGTTCCTCCCACTCTGCCTCAGATGCGGTTGGCGTGTAACAGACAGTGGCTTGCCGCTTGCACCCAAGGCGTCTTCGGAAGAAATTCATTCTCTTCTTCGGGTGGCAAAGGCCATTTTGGTGGCATCATCTACCAACTCCCTCTCAGATTCCGAGGTATCTTCAACGCCCGACGAAAAGGGAGAGTCTGCGGGCTTCCGGAACAGTCGGAAAGGCTGTCGAAGAGCCAGGGATTTGTGGGGATTTGCGAGTTTGCAGCTTTCATACAGTCCACATGCTTGTTCAGGACAGTCGCGCCTACCCGAGCGTTACACGTCACTGGACCTGATCTCGCTTTGATCATTCCTTGTACCCATGCAGGGCCATTCCCATCGATCATACACCAAACATTGTCCCCTGAAGTAAACTGTCACTCTCACTTAGCGGAATCACCTGTCTGGCATTGATGTTCCTGATGCCACTTCACCCTCTCTCCCAGGTCCGGGAAGATTAAATTTAATTTGGTGCAGAGTCTTCTCTCCATTAGCAACTCTGCTGGAGCTATCCCTATGAAGAGAAGAGGATGAATTTCTTCCAAGATGTTCTGGGTGCAAGAGGTCAGCTACTCAGACATAGTAGGAACTGCCGATGCTGGGGTCTGTGATAACAAGGTTTAGAGCTGGATGAACACAGCAGGGCAGGCAACATCAGAGGAGCAGGAAGGCTGATATTTCTGTCTGTTACACGCTGACTGTATTAGAAGCAAGAGTTGGAGGAACCTGATCTGGTGCATGAAGGGTAGTCATATAATCAAATAGGAACCGGGACAGTTGGTATCTAGTGAAGCTGTAGGCTATTTCTTGAAGCTGCCTTCGAAGCTTGGACAGCTCTTTCTGCCAAACCATTGGATATTGGATGGCATGGAGTGGTCCTTACATGTTGAATACTATTCAACTTTAGGAAATACTCAAAATCCCTTCCAGTAAACAATAGCCTGTTATCTGTAACCAACACTTCCAGGAACCTACGTATTGCAAAAGATGCGCATGCTTTTCTGTTGTTGTCCATATGTCTGAAGAATGAACTCTATTTACATCCAGCCACTTTGAGTGGCTTCCACAATGACTAAGATCATTGTGCCCATGAAAGGACCTGCACAGCCGACGTGTAACTGATACCATACTTTACCCAGCTACTGCCATGAATGTGGGGAATCTGCTGGTGGCAATCTCTGTCCTCGTTGGCCCTCTGGGCACTGCACCACCCCCTGCTCCACCATGCGCCTATGTTTGCATCCAGTTCTGGTCACCAGACATTACTTCTCGCCAACATCTTCATTTTGGAAACCCCTGGATCACCCTGGTGGAGTTCAGCCAGTAACTGCTGGCGACCTCTGCTCGGGACAATCACTGTTGCTCCCCATAATAATATACCGTACTGGATTGGGGTCTGGTCTCACCGGGTCCAAAAAGGTTTCATGCCTTGTTGTGACGGCCCTTTTGTATCTCCCATCACCACCAGCTGTTTCAGTTTTGCCAGGACCCGACCTTTCTGAGTACAAAGTCTGATATTGTCAGCCGTGACTGCAAGTGTGTCCAGAAAATTTGAAACTATTATGTACTCTTCCGGGGCGGTGCCACTGGTGACGTATCTGTCAGTGGGAAGCAGCTCAATACTACTTGGCCTCCCAGATGTTGTTCCAACTTGTGCACTTCGAATATGAGCCCATTGCTGAATTTGGCCTGAAGCAATGGGTGTTATTGTCTTGTCCTCTTTTAGTAGACTTTGCAGAGGTTTCTCGTCTGTTATTATTACAAATTTACATCCATAATGATATTGGTGGAACTTCCTCACTCCGAAATATGACCTCCAAACCGTCCTTCTCTATCTGGGCGTATTTATGCTTTGCATTAGACAAAGTCATGGATGTACATGCTATTGGGCATTCCTCTCCATTGGGCCACCAATGAGCTAATGCTATTCTGATGCCATACGGGGAACCATCACCTATCCACACCAAATCTCGCTTGGGACCATCATGTGCCATTACTTCCCTGAAAGCTATAGCTTGGCTATATGATCATTTCCAAGGCTGAGTCGTTCTCAAGAGATGGTGCAAAGGTGCCAGGATGAAGGCCAGGCTATGTATGAACTTTCCATAATAATTCATTAGCTCAAGGAAAGACCTAAGCTCCAGTACAAAAGTGGGAGCTGGGGCACCTTTGATTGCCCTCACGTTAGCTTCCAATATGTGTAACCCGGTCTTGTCAACTCTGTAGCCCAAGTAGGTCACTTGGGGTACATGGAACACATATTTTTTTCAATCTAAGGTGTTCACCCGCCTGGGAAACATGCCTAAGAACCATGTCGAAGTTCTCTAAGTGCCCCTTATGGGTCTTCCCTGTTATTAGCACATCATCTAGACAAATGGTGAACCTGGGGTAGACCTTCTAAAGTGTTTTCCATCATTTGCTGAAAAATTCCTCAGGCCAATGACACCCCTAACAGCAGCGTTGTATATTGGTACAAACTCTTACAGGTATTAACTGTGGCATACTCTGAGCATCCTCATTTAACCACAATGACAAGGAAGCAGGGCTCAGGACCAGCTGAGGTTTGCGCAAACTTAAGGGTTGGAGTCGAGAGTAAATTTTCTTAAAGGCGGGTTCTGCAATGACTGAAATGGCATCAAACTCCATTAGAACCAGGTGACCATTGAACCAGTTGTTTATTTGGATTGGCTCTGATTTGGATGTTGCTCAGCATTTTAACTGTTCCAAGCCAGATGTAGGTAGACTTTCCAGGGTGGGCACTCTCCTGGACACTGGCCTAAAAGTTCTCTTACTCAATTTAGGTCTAGTGGGATTCTTTTGCTGTCTCGAGTCCACATATAGGCAGCAACTACAATGGCCTGCAGGCCTGGATCCTGGTGAAAATTTAACCATTTGGCCGAGGCTTGCCTTTGCTTTGGGGTTTTGGGGCTGACCTGGAGTCCCTCGGATCAGGATATGTCCTGAATGAGGGTGTGCAATTGCCTCCACCAAAGTGGCGTTCCTCAAGCTCAGTCAGCCTGGCAAGGGTGTCCACCTCCATCAAAATACCTTGCAACTCATAAGCTCCACTTGCCACATTTTACAATGACAAAGCCAGCTCTAGTGCTTGTTTGAAGTCCAGTTGGGCCTCAGCTTGCAGGCACTTTTGCATGGTCACATCATTAAACCCACATACTAACTGGTCTCTTATCATGTCATTAAGCGTTAAATCAAAGTCACATTCCTCTGTCAGTTGTCTTGATCTGGTCAAAAATTCCCATAAGGATTGCCCTGGTTAATGAATTGCCCAGTAAAACCGATAGCGTCTCAGAATTAGAGGAGGCTTGGGTTGTAATATTCCTGAACTAAATCCATCAACTCTAGAAAGGTTTTAAGATGTGATGCCGCCAGGAAAGTCAAGCTCCTAATAACTGAAAAAGCTGCAGGTCCACCAGCGATCTGGAAAATTACTTGCTGCTTTTCATCTGCCCCAAATTGCATTCTTTCCACATCCAATAACGGCAGGATGCCAGAAATACTTACTTCCAACTCAAAGATCACTGCTGTGAGCAAATTTCTTCACGAGCTTGCTTTTCTCTCAGGGCCAATGAAGTAACTCCACAGAGGCTGGTATCCCTTCACCAAGTCACCATTTATTTACGTGTGGAGAGCCCTTGACACTGATCCAGCTCCCTTACAGCCAGCTGTCAGAGTGAACAGGATGTCTGACATCCCTGTTCTTGTCTGTCAGGCAAGATTCCCTGATTGGACCAGGCTATGAGGTCTACCTGGTTGACCTTGTTGTAATCACTACAGTCCAGATTCAAATGCAACAACATCCGGACAATATCCAGGCTTGGGCTCGTATGTGACATGTAACATTTGCACCACAGAAATGCCAGGCTATGACCATCACCAATAAGAGACAGTCTACCCACAGCTCCTTGACATTCAATGGCGTTACCATCGCTGTAATCCCTGCCAACAACAGAAACACGACTGGACTTGCTACATAAACACAGTGGTGACAAGAGCAGGTCAGAGGTTAGCAATACCGCAATGAGTAACCCACCTCCTGACTCGCCAAAGCCTGCCCACCATCTACAAGGCACAAGTCAGGAGTGTGATGGAATACTCCTCACTTGCTTGGATGTGCGCAGCTCCAATAACACTCATGCAGCTTGACACCATCCAGGATAAAGCAGCCCACTTCCTCCACCAATGATATTAGTACTACCTACAAGATGCAAAGCCGAAATTCACAAAAGATCCTGGGTCAAAACCTTTCAACCCACAACTATTTTCATCCAGAAGCCAAGGGAAGCAGATACATGAGAACATCACCACCTCCAGATTCCCCTGAAAGTCACTCACTGTCCTGACTTGGAAATATATCACCCATTCCTTCACTGTTACTGGGTCATCATCCTGGAATTGCCTCCCCAAGGGCAGTGCAGGTGGACTGCAGCGGTTCAAGAAGGCAGCTCACCACCACCTTCTCAAGGGGCAACGAGGGATGTCCAATAAAGGCAGCCTCACAGGCACCGACACTCACATCCCACAAAGGAATAAGTAAAAAAAAAGAGTTAAAAATGATCAAGGGATCCCAACTCCAAACTTGGCAGGATGCCCTGAAACATTGTCTTGTTTAAAAAATGGCCCAAAGGGGCAGAATTTTGCAGGAAGCCAGCATGGCCTTGGTGTGAAAGTTGCTTGGTACAGGACCCTGTGGCGAGAAGCCCAGAAAGGACTAAGGGTAGGGGGGTGGAGAAAACATGAAAGCTCGCCCCAGCGACTGCTGCTGCCCTCAGCCTGGAAAGCTCTCAGCCTGGGTACGGCAGCTGAGATACAGTCATAGAGCTGTACAGCACGGAAACAGACCCTTCGGTCCAACTCATCCTTGCCAACCTGATAGATTAAATTAATCCAATCCCATTGGCCAACATTTGGCCCATATCCCTCTAAACCCTTCCTATTCATGTACCCATCTAGATGTTTTTATTCGTTCGTGGGATGAGGGCGTCGTTGACCAGGCAGCGTTTATTGCCCATCCCTAGTTGCAATTTAGAGCTAACCACATTGATGTGGGACTGGAGTCACGTGCAGGCCAGAACAGGTAAGGATGGTAGTTTCCTTCACCAGCCTCCACAACTCATTCCATACACACATCACACTCTGCCCCCTTAGGTCCGCTTTATATCTTTCCCCTCACATCTTCAACCTATGCCCTGTAGTTTATGGCTGACGGAATTGCAAGGCTAGTGCTTTGAAACAAAGAACAGGACATAAAGTTGCAGGAGAAAGCTTATCACTCCAGCCACAGTTTATGAAAGCCTGTTCGAGTAAGAAGATGACCAATGGGGAACTTAGCAGGCACTAGAGAAAGTGATATACCTCAGATACCTGTGGTACGACACACCAGACACCGCGGTGTGCGTAGATGGGACCCTCTGGGTCCACCTTGTGCAGTCGGTGATATTGGCAGATAACATTCAGCTCATGATGTACAGGAAACCCAGTGGGAGTTCCACATTGTGTTATCTGAGCATGGAGATCACAGATGGTTGATGGGTTTTCTCCAATAACGGGTACATGGCGGTGGGATGCCTAACACACAGCACAGGCAAGGGGTCAGAGTTCAGAGAGCAATGCCCCAGGAAGACACACCAGGGAACTTTCCTCGAGTATGAGGTCTAAGAGCAGAGTGAAGGCTCCTCCCCACAGTTTGTCCCATACACACACACACCAGGCCCTCACAACATACAAGTAATTAAACCCATAGATACAATCTTGTTTAGTAACCTTCACCACAAACTAATGCCAATCATAATAAATATATGAGGGATACAGTTACTGGAATAGTGTCCTTCCCCATTAAATGTTCATATATTCCCACCTGACCCGGAGAATAATGGGATGAGGAACAGGGAAATAGGGAAAACCCAGGCCAGCAGCTGATGGTCGAAAGAGAAGGGAATTCCTTAATGATCTTGGGCAGGAACATCAGTACTCAATCAGAGATAGTAAGAACTGCTGATGCTGGAGTCTGAGATAACGCAGTGTGGAGCTGGAGGAACACAGCAGGCCAGGCAGCATCAGATGAGCAGGAAAGCTGACATTTCGTGTCGGGACCCTTCTTCAAAAATGGCCAAAACGTCAGCTTTCCTGCTCCCCTGATGCTGCCTGACCTGTTGCATTCCTCCAGCTCCGTACTGCATTATCAACACTTCATCCCCTTGTTTTGGCTAATTTGGACAAGGATCTTGACCAAGCAAGTGAAATGACCACTAGAAGGACTGAATGCAGACAATCAAGAAGAGACCATGGGACTATTAGCGGAGAATCAGGCTGGCTATCACTTAGTGAGTGGACTAGAGGGCCACACTGAGACGATTAACTAGATCATCCAGGGCAAAACTGGGGCTGACGGTGAGCTGCAAAACCACACCCTGTGCAGCATCTTCGGTAACTAGACAATTGAACAACTGTGGTGTGATCTCAGCTACACGAGCCAAGGGAAGGTCCCGTCCTGGAACAGTGACAAACAGCTTGAAAGCATTTGGGTCCAGGAGAAAACCCAAGCGAATATTTCTCGCTATCAGGTGTGGCAGCTCTCGAAGCAGTGATTTAAAGTCAGCTGCAAGGACATGCTTGGCGTGGACGCTGGGTTTGGTGCTAGGAATTCCCATTATCCCGAGTGACAGAGTTGAGTTGAGGAGCTTTGAACTCGAAAATAATGGAAATTTTAAGAAAAAAAGTTACTATAATGGGTTGCCATGACACCCTCACATATGCTGTGGAGAGACAGGGCCTTTCATAGGGACCAATCCAAAAAAATGCAAACACACAGGCCAGACCATTATTTTCCCCTACCCTGTATGCCCCAATGAACATGCTGTCTGTGGTTTTAAAACAAAATGATTGAAACTGCACTCTCGAAGCTGGGAGCCTAAAGACTGATGTCAGACAGGTCTTATTACGGAGGGGGAGGGAGAATACTGTGTAACAACCTCACTTGATAGCTATCAGTATGGGGATTCCACCTGCAACATCATCGATACCACCTTTTGTTTCAAGCCCCACATTTCTGCATGCATAGGCTTAAGAGACATACATTGGAGACCAGTGACATCCATCAATATTACTGATGAACTGCAAGGTTCTCTCTGGGAGTTCCTTGAGAAATATGACACCGGGATAAAATTCCTACCGGATGAGCTGGATGAGGTCCAAACACAATTAACCGCCCACCAAACTTTCACACACATGGCACAGGGTACCAAAACGCTACAGGATGAAACAGACGAGACGAAGCTTACTAATTGGTGGAATGACTTTTGGAAGTGGGGCACAAATATTATAGATCCTTCCATGGATCTGTCTCCTCTCTCATGACTACATAACTATAGCAGCCCAAGCCAAACATAGGCACACATGGGAATTCCTGGAGGCATAGTTCTCTACCCATAATGCAATCAACAAACGTAGAATTGGACCCCATATACCAACCCACACAGAACAGAACTGGAAGTGACACAACTCACCGTAACAGACAGGACAGTAGAAATACCAAGCGGAGTAGAACAACATCGCTTCATCCGAGGCCTCATGGCTGATGTTACCAACCATAAGCAGACATTGCAGGGGTCCCCTGTGGCCGTTCCCCTCAATAATAAGTATACCATTTTGGATACCGTTGGTGGGGGGAGGGAACCTACCAGGGGAAGGCCATAGCAGACCAGTCTCTGGCACTGAGCCTGCCCCTGTGGCACAGAAGGGAAGAGGGGAGAATAGGAATGCAATTGTAGTGTGGGATTCGATAGTAAGAGGCGCAGACAGGCAGTTCTGTGAACGCGAATGAGATGAACGGATGGTATGTTGCCTCCCGGGTGCCAGGGTCCGTGATGTCTTGGATCGTATCTTCAAGATCCTTAAGGGGGAGGGTGAGCAACCAGCTGTCATGGTACACATCGGTACCAATGACATCGGTAGAAAAAGGACTGAGAATGTGAAAAACGAGTACAGGGAGTTAGGTTGGAAGCTGAAGTCCAGGACAAACAGGGTAGTTATCTCTGGATTACTACCAGTGCCATGTGATAATGAGGTAAGAAATAGGGAGAGAGTGCAGCTATACACGTGGCTACAGGGCTGGTGTAGGAGGGAGGGCTTCCGTTATGTGGATAATTGGAGCACATTCTGGGGACGGTGGGACCTGTACAGTAAGGATGGGTTGCACCTGAACCGGAAGGGCACAAATATCCTGGGAGGGAGGTTTGCTCGAGCTTTACAGGATGGCTTAAACTAGATTGGCAGGGGCTGGGAAACCTGATTTGTAATTCAGAGGATGAGGTATCCAGACATTCAACAGACACAACAGGGAGTGAGGTTGTTAATAAAGAAATGCGGTCGATGGAGCGTAATTGTGGACACAGGGATGGTTTGAAGTGTGTATACTTCAATGCTAGAAGTATCAGAAATAATGCCGATGAACTTAGAGCATGGGTCAGTACTTGGAACTTTGATGTTGCGGCCATGACGGAAACTTGGGTAACTCAGGGACATTAATGGTTGTTGGAAATTCCTGGATTTAGATGCTTTAAAAGAAATAGGGAGGGTGGTAAAAGAGGCGGGGGAGTGGCATTGCTAGTCAGGGCCAGCATAACAGCGACTGAAAGGCAGTTCGAGAATGATATGTCTACAGAGTCAGTTTGGATTGAGGTCAGGAACAAGAAAAGAGCAGTCACTTTTTTGGGGTTTTTTTACAGACCCCCTAATAGTTGCAGAGAAGTGAAGGAGTGAATGGGAGGCAGCTACTGGAAAGGTGCAGAAGTCACAGGGTTATAGTCATGGGTGACTTCCACTTTCCAAATATTGATTGGAAACATTTTAGTTGTAATAGTTCAGATGGAGCGGATTTTGCCCAGTCTGTTCAGGAAGGATTCCTGACACAGTATGTAGATAGACCAACACGAGGAGAGGCCACTTTGGATTTGGCGCTTGGCAATGAACTGGGCCAAGTGTTAGACCTGTTAGTAGGAGAGCATTTTGGCTGTAGCGATCATAACTCTGTTACTTTTACAATAGTCATGGAAAAGGATAGGTACATACAACAGGGTAAGGTTTATAATTGGGGGAAGGGTAATTATAATTCTGTTAGGCAAGAACTGGGTAACATAAAATGGGAACAGATGCTGTCAGGGAAGAGCACTATTGAAATGTGGAGATTGTTTAAGGAATGCATACTGCGTGTGCTCGATATGCTTGTCCCCTCTAGGGCAGGGAAGATGTGGTCGAGTGAGGGAGCCTTGGTTCTCAAGAGAGGTCGAATGACTAGTTCAGAGGAAAAAGGACACTTACATAAGGTTTAGGAAACAAGGATCAGAAAAGGCTCCAGAGGGATACTAGTTAGCCAGGAAAGATCTGAAGAAAGGGCTTAGGAGAGCTATAAGGGGGCATGAGAAAACCTTGGCAGATAGGATCCAGATTGGAGCAGAAAAGCTCCAAGGCTTTTTACATGTACGTGAGGAATAAGAGGATGACCAGAGTACGGGTAGGGCTGATCAATGATTGTAAAGGGAATTTGTGCACGGAGCCTAAAGAGATAGGAGAGGTCATGAATGAATACTTTTCTTCGGTATTCACAACTGAGAGAGACCTAGTTGTAGGGGAGGACAGTATGAAACAGGCTGGTAGGCTAGAGGAGGTGGATGTTAGTAAAGAAGCTGTACCAGGAATTTTGAGGAATTTGAAAATAGATAAGTCCCCTGGGGCCTGATGGGATTTATCCAAGGATTCTATGGGAAGCGAGGGAAGAGATCACAGGGCCTTTGGCGACAATCTTTTCATCCTCACTGTCCACGAGTATAGTGCCGGAAGATTGGAGAGTGGCAAATGTCATTCCCTTGTTCAAAAAAGGGAATAGGGATAACCCCGGAAATTACAGGCCAGTTAGTCTTATTTCAGTGGTGGGCAAATTATTGGAAAGGGCTCTGAGAGGTAGGATTTATGATCACTTGATAGGCACAGCTTGATTCGTGGTCGTCAGCATGGATTTGTGAGGGGTAGATCATGCCTCACAAACTTTATTGAATTCTTTGAAGAGGTAACCAAACATGTGGATGAAGGTTGAGCAGTGGATGTGGTATACATGGATTTAAATAAGGTGTTTGATAAGGCTCCCCATGGTAGCCTCATGTAGGAAGTAAGGAAGCATGGGATAGCAGGAAATGTGGCAGATTGGATTCAGAATTGGCTGACCCTAAAAAGACAAAGGGTGGTAGTGGACAGAAAATATTCAACATGGAGCTCGGTTATGAGTGGTATATACCAAGGATCTGTTCTGGGTCCTCTTCTATTTGTGATTTTTGTAAATGATTTGGATGTAGGAGTGGAAGGGTGGATTAGTAAGTTTGCGTATGATACGAAGGTGGGTTGCATTGTGGATAGTTCGGAGGGCTGTTCTAGGTTACAAAGGGACATTGACAGGATGCAGAGCTGGGCTGAGAAATGGCAGATGGAGCTTAACCCTGAAAAGTGTGAGGTGATTTATTTTGGAAGGACAAACTTGAAAGCAGAATACAGGGCTAACAGAAAGATTCTCGGCAGTGTGGAGGAGCAGAGGGATCTTGGGGCTCATGTTCACAGTTCCCTGAAAGCTGCCACACAGGTGGATAGAGTTGTTAAGGAGGTGTATGGTGTGTTACCTTACATTAATAGAGGGATTGAGTTCAAGAGCCATGAAGTTATGGTCCAAACTATACAAAACCCTGGTTCGGCCACACCTGGAGTATTGTGTCCAGTTCTGGTCACCTCATTACAGGAAAGATGTGGAAGCGTTGGAAAAGGTGCAGAGGAGATTTACCAGGATGTTGCCTGGAATGGAGGGAAGGTCTTCCGAGGAAAGGTTGAGAGAGCTCGGGCTTTTCACTTTAGAACAACGATGGATGAGAGGTAACCTGATAGAGGTGTACAAAATGATCAGAGGTATAGATAGAGTGGACAGCCAGAGTCTTTTTCCTCGGGTGGAGGTAGCTATTACGAGGGGGCATAGTTTTAAAGTGAGGTAGATATAGGGGCGACGGCAAAGGTAGGTTCTTTACTCACACAGTGGTCGGGGCGTGGAATGCATTGCCGGAGAGGGTAATGGAGTCGGCCTCATTAGGGGCATTTAAGCGTCTATTAAATGGCCATATGGATGATAGTATAAGCTAGAGGTGGAGGTTAGATAGACCTTAGGTTTCAGATAAAAGTTCGGCACAACATTGTGGGCCAAAGGGCCTGTACTGTGCTGTACTGTTCTATGTTCTGCGGTGGTGAAATATCTGAATGGAAACAAACCAGCTCGGCGAGCAAATCAACAACCTCACAGTGAATGTCATCTGCCAACACTCTTTTCATTCATGAGGAAGGATTTGGTAGCCTACGATTGCTCAAGTGAAATCAAACCCATTAAGAAGGGCGATATGAAATACAGGCACAACAATTGAAATAAACAGGGCATAAAAACTGGTCAAAAAGCAAGTTATGTTGGGAATGCCTGAGCCAAGACAGATACACAAAAGACAATTCTAGCCAAGTCCTCGTAAGATTTACGCGTGGACAATTATAAACTGGAGAGTCACCAGAACACATGAGGAAGTATGAATGGGTAATTCAGCCCTTCCTGAGAAACAACAACTGGTACAAGGGGTAGACACACCTCAGAAAGACAAAAGACCAGGTATGTATTCTGGGATGAAACCAGACTTCCAGGCAAAGGTGCAGACACATCAAGTGGTTCACTGTTAGCAAGCTGAGAGCCATTAGCAGCATTTCAAGATGATAAAACCAATTAATTTGATACCTCTGATTGGGCAAGTCCTTGGAAAGTTCCAGAAGGTAGCCAGGAGGGTATAAGAATGCAGCCCGGCTGATCTGGACGAGACCCCATTCTCCATCTGATCTGGAGGCTCGTCAGGATAAGGTAGTAACCAGAGCAACTCGCCCTCCAACCAGAGAGGGAATCAATCCGCGCAGAGTGGAACAGACAGAACAATTTGACAGACCAGCAAAAGGTACAAGTACCCGGGAAGTATTTAAGTTTCGAAAGAATCAGGTAGTTAGAAATAGAGTTGGTAAAATTGTAAAGTTTAACTCTTCCCGTTGTTGTCTTCCAATAAAGTTGGGACCTGGTTGGCTGACTGTGTCCTCGTTCTGTGTCATCCTTTCCTGATACACACTAAGGAGCCTGGGAAATTAATATGGTGTACACTGGACAAGGAGTTTGCAGGGTCTTGGAGACGACCTGTTCTGGACAACACCATATATCTCCAGTAAGGCGAGGGAAGACAGTCACAGAAAGGGTTCAAAGTTAATGAGGATGAGGTCTTGAGATACAAGTTGTGGTTAATGCCTGGTTCTTGTAATTTGAATTGATTTTGATCTGAAGCAATACAAACACCAGAGGGTGCCATAGTACTGGAAAGACTGGGAGAGCAGATTCAACCATTGGCAGGTGCTGTGTTAACGTGAAATTGACAGGGACAGAGATTGCTTTACAGAAACAGTGAGAATCATGGAGTTATACAAGGAGCTATTTTTAGTTCACCCCCGGGATGTGGGTGTTGCTGGCTGGGACAGCATTTATTGCGCTTTCCTGTTGCCACTGAGAAGGTGAACTACCTTCTTGAACTGTTTGTAACCTAAAATGGCTGGTCAGGGAAGATTCTGAAGGATGCTGGGAAGGAGAATGGCCAAGTGAGGCAAAACTAGAAACTGTTGAAAGAAGTCTGAACTGGTTCCATTGTAAGCAGTGCACAACAACAGGGTTCTGTAATGAAACCAGCCAAGACTGTTGAGTGGTACTGAGGCAATGGACATGAGAAACAGTTTATCCTGTTTCCCACAGAAATGATATCTTCTGAAAGCACAGCATTAAATTGCTCAAAGAAAGACAAATCATTCACGACAACTGTTAATCAGCCCTCATAGCTGGAGGGGACACATTTGAACAAGTTGGATACCAAAGAAAAATATAAAAATGGAGTTTTACTACTTCTTCTCGGTGACAACCGTACAGACCAACCACCGCACAGACCAACCACCGCACAGACCATCCACCGCACAGACCATCCACCGCTCAGACCATCCACCGCTCAGACCATCCACCGCACAGACCATCCACCGCACAGACAGTGTGGACTTTGAGTCAAGGGTTCGAAGATGGGTTGCCCACTGGATCCTGTGCCATGTCAGCCATTTCCGATTATGGGTAACATTTGTCCTTTTCGTAAGGCTTACTTCAGTGACAAGTCGGTGATTTTTATCAGCCAAACCAAGAGGCCAGCATTTAGAGTATTCAGGTGAAGTGTGTTCAATTTGAATTGAAGGTGAAGCTTCAGACCCCAACTAAATCAATTTAACTTAAACAAAGTCAGGATGCTAAATTGTGCCCAGAGGTGTGCAAGCTAGGTGGAAGAGCCATGATAAATGGAGGATTCCACGGATAGAGTGGGGAGTGGATCTGGGTGGATTGCCCCCCGGAGGGACAGTGTGGACTCAATGGGCCAAATGGCCTGCTTCCACACTGCAGCCATTCTATGATATTACTGTTACCAGTGTCTTCTCACCAGTTTTATTTATTACTTACAACTGTTTGGGTTCTTCACCTTCCAATTCCAGATCATTTCCAGTTACCGCAGCTATTCTATCACATACCAACAACGCTACCTCATCATAATCACTCTCGCCCCTTGCCTGAAGACCCCAGATTTAACTCTGCACTTTTATGACAAGACCATGAGAAATAGGAACAGGAGTGGGCTGTTCAGCCCCTCGAGCCTGCTCTCCCATTCGATAGGATCATGAATTTACAGGTGAAATGACAATAGGTGGGAAAGTAAGTTGCAATGAAGAAATTAGAAATTTACAAATGAATGATCGAAATTTGGGAGTTTAACCTGGATAGGTGTGGAGTTACTCATTTTGAACAGAGGAATAGAAAGGTGACATTGTCAAATGGAGAGAAACCTTCAGAGTGCTTTGGTGCCAAGGGGGCCTGGACATCCTTAAGCATCAATTACAGAAACTAATGTACAGCTGCAGCAAATGGAATTTTTGGCATTTATTGCTGAAGAAATGCAATACAGAAGTTGGGAAGAAGTGCTGCATCTGGACAAGTTATTAATGAGAGTGCGCCTGCACAGCTGCGAAACTGAGAGCCATTCTACACATATCAATCTTTCAGGCACATATGGAACTCCTGGACTTTGACTTGATACCTCCCAAGGCCAGTTTGCCCCATGGGTCAGGTACACAGTGAACCAAATACCCTCCAGTAATGCAGGATTATTCTCTGAAATAGGAAGACCATTCCTTTTAATCTTCAGTATTTCCACATAGTGACTTCACTGAAATGTGGAAGGCTGTATCTAATATTAAAGTCGGGATGTGATTAGTGACCTGGATTTCCCTCGGAGTAAGAACATAGAACAGAGAACATTACAGCACAGTACAGGCCCTTTGGCCCTCGATGTTGTGCTGACCTGTGAAACCAACCTGAAGCCCATCTAACCTACACTATTCCATTATCATCCATATGTTTATCCAATGACCATTTAAATGCCCTTAAAGATGTCGAGTCTACAACTGCTGCAGGCAAGGCATTCCATGCCCTTACTACTCTCTGAGTAAAGAGTCTACCTCTGACATCTGTCCTATATCTATCACCCCTCAATTTAAAGCTTTGTCCACTCGTGCTAGCCATCTCCATCTGAGGAAAAAGGCTCTCACTGTCCACCCTATCTAATCCTCTGATCATCTTGTATGTCTCTATTAAGTCACCTGTTAGCCTTCTTCTCTCTCATGAAAACAGCCTCAAGTCCCTCAGCCTTTCCTCATAAGACCTTCCCTCCATACCAGGCAACATCCTGGTAAATCTCCTCTGCACCCTTTCCAATGCTTCCACATCCTTCCTATAATGCGGTGTCCAGAACTGTACGCAATACTCCAAGTGCGGCCGCACCAGAGTTTTGTACAGCTGCAACATGACCTCACGGCTCTGAAACTCAATCCCTTCACCAATAAAAATTAACAAACTGTATGCCTTTTTAACAACCCTATCAACCTGGGTGGCAACTTTCAGGGATCTATGCACATGGACACCGAGATCTCTCTGCTCATCCACACTACCAAGAATCTTACCATTAGCCCGGTACTCTGTATTCCTGTTACTCCTTCCAAAGTGAATCACCTCACACTTTTCTACATTAAACTCCATTTGCCACTTCTCAGCCCAGCTCTGCAGCTTATTTATGTCCCTCTGTAACCTGCAACATCCTTCCGCACTATTCACAACTCCACCGACTTTAGTGTCGTCCGCAAATTTACCAACCCATCCTTCTATGCCCTCATCCAGGTCATTTATAAAACTGATAAACAGCAGTGGCCACAAAACAGATCCTTGTGGTACACCACTAGTAACTGAACTCCAGGATGAGCATTTCCCATCAACCACTACCCTCTGTCGTCTTCCAGCTAGCCAATTTCTGATCCAAACCGCTAAATCACCCTCAATCCCATGCCTCCGAATTTTCTGCAATAGCCTACTGTGGGGAACCTTATCAAACGCTTTACTGAAATCCATATACACCACATCAACCGCTTTACCCTCATCCACCTGTTTAGTCACCTTCTCAAAGAACTCAATAAGGTTTGTGAGGAACGACCTACCCTTCACAAAACCGTGTTGACTATCTCTAATCAAATTATTCCTTTCTAGATGATTATAAATCCTCTCTCTTATAATCCTTTCCAACACTTTACCCACAACCGAAGTAAGGCTCACTGGTCTATATTACTAGGGTTGTCTCTACTCCCCTTCTTGAACAAGGGGACAACATTTGCTATCCTCCAGTCTTCTGGCACTATTCCTGTAGACAATGACAACATAAAGATCAAAGCCAAAGGCTCTGCAATCTGCTCCCTAGCTTCCCAGTGAATCCTAGGATAGATCCCATCCGGCCCAGGGGACTCATCTATTCTCAGCCTTTCCAGGATTGCTAACACCTCCTCCTTATGAACCTCAATCCTGCCTAGTCTAATAGCCTGTATCTCAGTATTCTCCTCGACAACATTGTCTTTTTCATGCGTGAATACTGATGAAAAATACTCATTTAGTGCCTCTCCTATCTCTTCGGACTCCATGCGCAACTTCCCACTACTGTCCTTGACTGGCCCTAAACTTACTCTAGTCATTCTTTTATTCCTGACATACCTTTAGAAAGCTTTCGGATTTTCCTTGATCCTACCTGCCAAAGACTTCTCATGACCCCTCCTGGCTCTTCTTAGTTCTCTCTTTAGGTCCTTCCTGGCTAACTTGTAACTCTCAAGCGCCCTAACTGAGCCTTCGAGCCTCATCTTTACATAAGCCTCCTTCTTTCTCTTGACAAGAGATTCAGCTTCTTTAGTAAACCATGGTTCCCTCGCTCGACCACTTCCTCCTTGCCTGACCGGTACATACTTATCAAGGACGCGCAGTAGCTGTTCCTTGAACAAGATCCACGTTTCAATTGTGCCCAGCCCTTGCAGTTTCCTTCCCCATCCTATGCATCCTATGTCTTGCCTAATTGCCCCATAATTGCCTTTCCCCCAGCTATATCTCTTGCCCTGCGATATATACCTATCCCTTTCCATCGCTAAAGTAAACGTAAGAATTGAACAGGAGACCAGGTGTTGTGATGCATCACCCTCTTTATTTCACAGCGAGAAATATCCCCAGCAATTAGAAAAACACAGACAAACACTGCCTCGAAGACAATGGCTTCTTCCCTCCACATGGGAAACCTGTGAATAAACCGCCTGTTAACAGGAGTGATATTGGAATAGATCATTTCTTCAATCACACATTCAGTCAGACTGTATTGTGAGTGTGAGGAGCGCTTGCTGAGAGAGAAAGGTCGGAGTTAATAGGACCACTTGAGAAGGAGCATTATCAGTTGATGGTTCATTGTCATAGACTAAGAGATTTTCTATAAGCGATGCAGAGATGGGCTATGGATTTTCCATAAGAAATTCAGATTGTGTGTATTAGATCCGTATTAAAGTCCTCTGTTCGGGCTCAAGGAAACTGCCTGAGGAAAATGTGAAAGAAAAGAATCTGTTTCACGAGGTTCTTAGAACAGTGAGCTAAGCATTAGCTGTAGAGAGGCTATCAGCAAATAGCTGTGGTGACAAGAGTTGAAGCAGACTGGGAAGTTAATGTTGAACTGTTGAAGCTGCAAGGGAGTTTTGTGTGCATGTTCAAGTTAAACTGACTGAAGCTCAAACATCGAAGTACTTTCTGAGTCAACAGATCAAGTTCAAAGAATGTCAGGTGTCCAGGAATAGATAGAAAGACAAACCCATCAGGCCTGAACCTATGTACTGTGGTAAGCCTCAATGAGTGAATGTTTAGTATTAATCCGAACCTTTATTGCACAGTCATTCTTTTTGGTTTGTATTTAATGCTGTCCTTCTTACCAAAAGGTTATTCCCTGGCAAGTACTTTCCACATAGAGGCCAAATCCCAACAGGAAGCAAATCCTTTCTCGGATAAGGAGACCACAATAATGCACACACCTCCAGGTTAAAGCCAATATGTACTTCACACATGATTAAAGTAGTTTAAGACAGAGCTAAGCACATTTTAATTTTATACGTCTGTAAATGTAATGGAAATTTACAGAAAATAAATCATTTGGAAGTTTTAATAAAAGCTATTTCCATTAGCCCACTTTTTCTATAGAAATTAAGAGAAAAAATTCTTGGTTCAAAGGGTTGGTTGTCTTCTTCCAAGTCCTTCAGGAATTCAAACACATGTTCTTCATATTGTTTGTCTTCCAGTTTCCCATCGACTGCCC
>JAHRHZ010000040.1:36936867-36963355 GCA_024137785.1 Ginglymostoma cirratum | reverse complement strand
CTCAGATCACTGTTGAACACACTGACTGACTCTCAGCACCTTCAGCTCGATCTGTAGATTGACCACACAGCTATATCTTTATATACTGTTTGATGAAGGTGATTTTGAATACGGTTTAGCTTCAGGTAGGAACAGCATGTGTTGGGGAAACACTCCAGCTAATTAACTATGGAAAATATTCTTTGTTCCAACGTTGGTATGGATTCAGAAACTATTAATCTCTCTGTGTGGGTTCATGGGAAATCTGAAACCTGGGAAATATGTTTTTGAACTGCACTGACACTTACTCTCCACTCGTTAAAGTTTCCGGTGAATCGCATAACTATGGTCTCAATTTGTTTCTAACTATTTAAATGAGGTAAAGGCAGGAGAATGGGGTTGAGAAACATATCAGCCATGGCGGAGTAGACGCAATGGGCTGAATGGCCACGTTCAGCTCTTTTGTCCAAAGATGTGCAGGTTCGGTGGATTGGCCACGGTAAATTGCCACACAGTGTCTAGGGATATTGGCCAGACGGGATATCCAAGGTAAAGGCGGGGTTACAGGGATAGGGTGAGGGGTTAGGTCTGGGTGAAACATTCTTCACAAGTCTGGTGTAGATACAATGGGCCGAATGGCCCCTTTCCATACTGTAGGGATTCTATCACTCTATGCCATATGGTCTTACAATGTCTACTAAATACTTCAAAGTAGAGATTGAATGCATTACAGTTGTCTTGGCTGACGATACAAAGGTATTCGGGAAAGCGAACTACATGGAAGCCATGGCCATGTGTAACTCCAAGACCAAAAGATGGATGAGCAAAATTTGCTCAATTTCTTTAGACAATTCACTTTTCAAAATAATTCAAACCCAATCCCCTGTGGATCTACTTCTATGTGTAATCATTTTTACCCTGAACTGAATATTTCATACAGAATGAACTTCTCCTGATACAACCACTTTAGTTTCCATCCCCCACCCCCATCCCTTTTTTCAATCCTTGTTGGGGTGTAGCTATTTAATGACGTCCTTCACAAAGGGTCCTACAAGGACGAAGCAATCTCATGGTCTGTCTTGCATATTCAGGCCTTGGCAGTCTCATAGAATCCCTACAGTGTAGAAGCAGGCCATTCAGCCCAACAAGTCCACACTGACCGTCTGAAGAGCATCCCACCCAGACCCATTCCCCCACCCCTGCATTTCCCTTGTCTAGCCCAAACATTCTGAACACTATGGGCAATTTCCCACGGCCAATCCACCGAGCCTGCACATCTTTGCACTGTGGGGGTAAACTGGAGCAAACCCACGCAGATACAGGGAGAATGTGCAAACTCCACACAGACAGTCCCCCAAGGCTGCAATTGAACCCGGGTCCCTGGTGCTGTGAGGCAGCAGTCCCAGCCATTGAGCCACTGGGCTGCCCTATTGTGCTGTCTACTGTGTCCTTTTGACTGGGGGGAAGTTCCCAGTTGTATTTGGGATTGCTTTAAAACCAGCTGTTTCCAGCAACTTGAGGGCGTGCAGTGAAGCGTCTGTATTCCTGAACAGCTCCAGAGGTGATCAGAACACTGTTCATAGATTAGGTTTCTGTACTGCTTCTTAAACTTCATGTAACTTCTCCATTGAGTGCTTGAAATAGCACAGTTCATCAAAGTATTTCTCAATCCCAATTTCAGAAACAATTATCCTGACTGGCTCGTTTGAAAGATCAGAGACCCAAGTGACTGGAGGCAGTTTCAGGTTCTCCCATTCACCAACACTTTGTCTCAGAAGATAACACGTGTCCTGTTTGGTCAAAGCCAAGTCTCGAAAAGGAAAATCCAGAAGGGATGTCTGTAAATTTCCAAACCCACACACCTAGCGATGTGGAAGGTGTCTGGGGAAATTAAAAGGAAGCTGCCAGCAGAAAGAGTTAACTCATTGCTTGTTTGAGACAGCGTGTGGGACCCAAGTTACCGAGTGAGGTTGTTGTAATTTTACTTTGTCTGGGAAAACTGCTGAAATCTGCTGCCCATCTCAAACTGACCTTTTGAATTTAATAATCCTTTCTTCGGTTTTACAATGTGTCCTCAATTGTCTCCAATTTCTCATTTGTATTTTTAAGATCACCTTCACAGCAGAAGCATTTATCTCTCACCTTTACATTTTCCGTATTTCTTTTAAACGTTTTTGAAAAGCTGAGTTCAGTTTGATGTTTGCCAAATAATCGTTTATTCGTATTTTGAGAATATTTCGAAGTTATAAAGCACAAAAACCAACTTAAAATAGAAAACAAAACCTTAGCTCACTCTGTTTCCAAAAGTTTGAAGTTCAGTGTTCAATCAGTTTGTATCAATGATGGTGCGTCAGAAACACCCTAATTTTCATCGAGTTCTCTTTAACTATCGGGTGAGTTCTGGCCTTGGCGCAGTGTAGGGCAGTGGCCAGTTGTGATTCATTATACGGGGTGTCCCTGTCTCCTGCCCATTTTTCAGCTGTTTCTACCTCATCCTCATTCATACCTGATGCAGCTACTGACTCACAGGTTCTCCTTGTATTAGTGTTAACTCATCTACACCATTGTAAATACAAAGTGGTGATGGCCATTTCTCCCTTCTGGTCTTTAAGGGGATGTTGGCCTGGTGTAGGACACTGGTTTTGGTGCATCTTTCTTCCCAGTGGATTCGCAGGATCTTGAACGGACAGCATTGGTGGTACGGCTGCAGTGCTTCAAGGTGTCAGCTGTAGACAGTCCACGTCTCAGAGCCATATAGTCGGGCAGGAACTACGACAGCTCCGTAAACTATGACCTTGGTGTCGGATCTTTTGTTGTTGTCCTCGGACACTTTTCCTGAGGTGGCCAAAGATGGTGCTAGCACGCCAGAGGCAACGCTGGATCTCATCATTAATAGAGACGGTAAGAACTGCAGATTGCTGGACTCAGAGATAACACAGTGTGGAGTGAATTTCTGAAGAAGGGTCCCAACCGGAAACGTCAGCTCTCCTGCTTCTCTGAAGCTGCCTGGCCTGTTGTGTTCCTACAACTCCGCACCACGTGTTATCGCGTCATTAATAGCTTGTTTTGGGCCAACAGGACATTTCCGAGACCATGGAAGTGGTCAATGTTTTCTAAGGCATCTCTGTGGATCTTTGATGTTTGGGGTTCGCTCCATAATGCCAGGCTAGGTTGGTGGAGGACCTTCGTCTTGCAGATGTTCAGAGTGAGACTCATGCTTTCGTACGCCTCTGTAGAGGTGCTGGAGATGCTCTAGAATACGTTTTACTAGATTGTACAAGCATTATCTCCGTACTGCTGCTCAATAACTCTGGTTGGGGTGACTTTAGGTTCTGGCTTTAAGGCAGCGGAGGTTGAATATAGCTCCTCACCAGCGAGGAATTTGTCGGTGGTGAGGTGAAGCATTGCAGTGAGGTAGATGGAGAACAGTGTTTTGGGCTGATGATGGAGCCCTGCTTGACCCTGGTCCGAATGAGGAGTGGGTCGGTGGTGCAGCCATTTGTCATTACCGCAACTTCCATGTCATCGTGGAGCAGGCGAAGCATGGTGACAACCAAAGTGGAGAAGGACGCCACATCATTTCTCCCGATTGATGGCGTCAAAGGTCAAAGGAGGCTATGTCCAGGGGTAGATTATCTGCATTTCTCCTGCAGCTGTTGCGCGATGAAAATCATATCCGCTGTGCCCTTCTGTGGCCAAAAATCAAACTGCGACTTGAGGAGGAGTTCCTCAGCCACAGGGTTGAAGAGACCTTTGACGATGACTTTTCCAATGGTCAACAGCAGGGAGGTTCCCCCGTCGTTACCACAGCCAGACTCGTTCCCTTTTTTTTTGAACATACTCACAAGTGTGGCAGAGCTCTCTGGAGACATCCTTTTCCTTCCAGATAAGGCAGGCAAGGGCATGTGGCTCCAGCAGGGGCTCTTTGGCTCCAACACTTTAATGCCTCAGCGCGGATACCGTCTGCTCCAGAAGCCTTGGTGTAGCTAAGCTGGCGAACGGCCTTCTCTACTTTGTGCAAGGCTGAGGTGTTGCTGAGTTCATGTGTGCTTTGAGATGTATTCGGGGACACTTGGATCAACAGCAGAGCCCTGGTTGAGGAGGTGTCTGAAGTGCTCCACCCAGCGTTTTTTTTTTGATGGTTTCCTTATCTTTGATAAGAATCACTTTGTTTTTGGCCAGCAGCGGGGCCTTGGGTGTTTGGTCTGTCTGTGGTCTTGGCAGCACAGAAGGAACCATGCATATCATCGGGCCTCCAGTGTTTTCTCCAGCCATCACCGGCTCTTTATGTTGCAGTGTTGTTTTAGGACCTCTTCCTTGAGACCTGCCTTTTCTCTTCCAAATGTGGGTGTTGTTTAGCACTCAGAAACGCCAAGTGCTTCTGGCTTACCAGCTCCTGCATCTCATGGTTACTCTTGTCGAAGTGGTCTTTGTGTTTCCTGGTTGAGTGGCAGATCGTGTTTCTGCGGGAATTGATGATGGTGGTCTTAAGGGAGGACCAGAGATTGTTGCAATCCCAGGACTCAGTGTCGACAAGGCCCACGAGGTTTTGTGGAGAGGAGTTGGTTCTACGAGGCTACTTTTTTTTCCCAGGTCTTTAAGTGCCTCGATGTTGAACTGTTTGTGTCACTGCTCCTGATGTCTCCGCTGCCGTGAGGCGATATTTATGTCGAGCCTGGCTTGGATTGGGCATTGGGCAGTCTAGCAGCCATCAGCTCCTGTCATGGCGCGTGTGATTTTATCGTCTCTCAGATCATTCACCCTGACATGGTCGAGGACCCACCAATGTTTGGATCAGTGTTTGGAGCTGCTACATCGTCTTGCAGTTCCCCTTTCGGCAAAACCTGCACTCATGAGGGAGTTGCGTTCGCGGAATTTTGTGGGGGAAATTGCCCAATGGAGTTTTGCTTCCCAACCCTCTCTTTCCCGATTACATCGCCCCAAAAGTCAGCACCTTTGCCAACTCTGGCGGTGAAGTTTCCGAGGACGAATAGTTTGTCTGCTGCAGGGACCCGAGAGAGAGAGAGATTGGGCAAAGCTGGTGTAGAATTCCTTCTTGTCCTCAGCTGCTACACTGAGCATTGGTGCACACGCACTGTGGCATATTGGTTCTGAGCAAGGGTGAATCGGAGTGGCATGAGGCGCTCACTTATTCCGCAGGGGGATTCTGAGTTGATTCAAAAACAGTGCATTTTTGATGGAGATGCCAACTCCATGGATTTGGCACTTTTCTTCGGGCTTGCTTTTCCAGAAAAAGGTGTAGCCACCACATTGCTGCCTGAGCTGTCCTTCCCCTGCCCACCAGATTTTATTCAGGGCGGCAATGCCAATATCACAGTGTCTGAGTTCCCGAGCAACAATGGCAGTGTGGCGTTCCGGTCTATCACTGGCGGGACTGTCCGTAAGCAATGACCATCTCCAATCAGAGACAATCAGACCAGTACCCCTTGATTTTGAATGGTGTTACCATCACTGAATCCCCTGCTATGAATATCCTAGGGATTATCATTGACCAGAAACTCAACTGGACCCGCCATATAAAACACAGTGGTACAAGAGCAGGTCAGAGGCTAGAAATATTGCAATGAGTAAATCATCCCTTGTCTACTGACTACAAGGCACAACTCGGGGTATGATGGAACACTCCCCACTTGCCTGGATAGGTGCAGGCCCAACAACACTAAAGAAGCTTGACACCATCCAGGATAAAGCAGCCCGCTTGATTGGCACCACATCCATAAGCACCCATTCCCTCTACCACTGACCTCAGGAGAAACAGAGCATACACTGCAGAACTTCAACAAAGATCCAAAGACAAAACCTTCCAAGCCCACGAACACTTCCATCAAGAAGGACAAGGGCTGCAGAATAATAGGAGCAACGTCACCTGCACATTCCCTTCCAAGCCACTCGCCAACCTGACTTGGAAACAGGGGTCTAGGCCCTAAACGTCAGCTTTCCTGCTCCTCTGATGTTGCTAAGCCTGCCGTATTCATCCAGCTCTACACCTTGTTCTCTTGGAAATATGTCACTGTTCCTTCATTGTTGCTGGATAAAAATCCTGGAAATTCCTCCCTGGGGCATTGTGGGTCAACCTACAGCACATGGACTGCAGTGGTTCAAGAAGACAGCTCGCCACCACCTTCTCCAGGGCAACTCGGTACAACAGGCAATAAATGCTGACCCAGTCATCAACACACATGTCCATGAGACCATAATACACAGGAGCAGAATGAGGTCATTCAGCCCATTGTGGCTCTCCGCCATTTGATCAAGGCTGGTATGTTTCTCAACCTCATGCTCCTGCCTTCTCCCCATTAGCCTTGATCCCCTTACCAATCAAAAACCAATCTACCTCTGTCTTAAATACACTCAATGACTTGGCCTCCATAACCTTCTGCAGCAATGAGTTCCACAGATTCACCACCTTCTGGCTGAAGAAATTCTTCCTCATCTTAGCTCTAGAGGGTCGTGCTATCACTTTGAGACTGTTCTGTTGAGCCCTAGTCCCTCCTACTTGTGGAATCTGCTTTTCCATGTCCACACTTTAAGTTATCTGTAAGTTTCAATGAGAATCCCCCCACCACCCGACTTTCTAAACACCATCAACTTGCAGACCCTGAGTCCTCAACTGTTGCTCAATGACAAGCCCTTCATCCCCAGGATCATTCTTGTAAACCTCCCTGGAACCCCTCTAAGGCCAATTCATCTTTCCTTAGATACAGGGCCCAAAACTGCTCACAATATTTCAAATGCAGTCTGACCACAGCTTCATAAGTTCATTCCTGCTATTGGAATGAATACTAACATTGCATTTGCCTTCCTAACTGCCAACTGAACTTGCACGTTAATCTTACAAGTATCCTAAACTGGTACTCCTTAGTCCCTTTGTGCTTCAGATTTCTGGAGCCTTTCCCCATTTAGAAAATAGTCTACACCTCTATTCTTCCGACCAAAAAGCATAACCTCACATGTTCCCACACTGTGTTCCATATGCCACTTTTTTGCCCACTCTCCTGGTCTGTACAAGTCTTTCTGTGGCCTCCCCACTTCCTCAACACTACCTAAGACCATAAGACCATAAGACATAGGCGGAGAAGTTAGACCATTCAGCCCATCGAGTCTGCTCCACCATTCGATCATGGCTGATAAGTTTCCTCAACCCCATTCTCCCGCTTTCTCCCTGTAACCCTTGATCCCTTTGATGATCAAAACCGGACCCTCCACCCGTCTTTGTGTCATCTGCAAACTTCACAGCAACGGCCTCGGTTCTTTTGTACAGATTGTTAATGTAAAACATGAATCGTGTTCCCAACACTGACCACTGTTGAAATCACTGCACAAGGCCAGTACGCCATCACCAAGTCAACCCTTCATTTACTCATACACAGTGCACTGGCTGTGACAAGCCAGCTCGGTGTAAGTGCCCTTGGATTCGAATTCCCCAGTGTATATTTTTTTTCCCGGGTTGTACTTGTCTTATTAAACTGTACAAAAGTGCAAAAGAAAATCAAAGTACCAGTCAACAAAGCAAACAACGATTTGCAGGGAAATGGGGACTGTAACCAAACCCCAAATCCCACCATAACACACCATTAGAAAAAACTTCAGACAGAAGTACACACAAGATCAACCCATACGAGCAAATAACAAAAAAGCAATACATGTGACACTGGCACCCCTGGAAAACCAGCAATCAGTCCGCCCCTACTCGCCTTCCAACCACCTCGAGGACAGCCCGCCCCATGCCTCGTCAGGACGACCTACCCGCCATCCGACTCTCAGGGTAACAGCTTTTGGGACGACCTGTGCACCATCCAGCTTTGGGAACAACCTCCTCACCTTCCGGCTCTCGGTAAGGCCTGTTCGACCCAGGGACACGCAAAACACAGAACGTACAAACAATCCAAACATAAAGGGCCAAGTCCACACCTGAAGGCCAAGTCAATATCTGAAGGTCTGAGCCACTGCCCAAAGGTCCAGGTCACTGCCCAAAGGCAGCAAGATCACACCTAGCAGCATATATATAGATACTCAGGCCATCGTTGAGGCCTGGTCCGCTTGCGGAAATACAGCTGGCTTCCGGAGGCCGGGCCTACACTCGAGGATACGGCCCACCCATGGAGGCCTGGTCCACCCACAGGGGCCTAGTGCACTCATGGAAACACAACCCGCTCGCCAAGGCACAGCTGTCTCATGGGGGCCCAGTCCAGATGCAAAAAAGGGAAAGCACGTGCAAAAGTAAAGTGCAAATACTTGAAAATAGGGCACAAGGAGCAAGCCTGGCTACCGAGACATCTTCGCTTCGGTTCCAAAAATAACAACACACTGGCTGTAACCAGCCAGTTTAAAAAAAGCAGCTCCCCGCTGGGAATTACTATCCAGCTGTGACCCAGCCAGCCTGGAAATCACTTCTCAAAAGTGTGGTAAAGAATCCACAGTATCACTGGCTGTGACCCAGTCGCCTGGATTCTAAATCCCCAGTTTCTATTGGTCAGCCAGAGATTCCTCATCATCCCGGGTTAACAACCCTAATCAAGGCTCTCATAGTCAACGAGGTCCATCTGGGTCCAAGCACTGACCCCTGTGAAACTCCACTAGTCAGCGGCTACCATCCTGAAAAAGACCCCTTTATCTCACTCTCTGCCTTCTGCCAGTCAGACAATCCTCCAGCCGTGCCAGTACCTTGCTCCTAACACCATGGGCTCTTATCTTATTTAGCAGCACCCTGTGTGACATCTTGTCAAAGGCCTTCTGGGAATCCATTCGGATCACATCCACTGGCTCTCCTTTGTCTAAATGGATCATTACCTTCCCAAAGAATTCTAACAGATTTGTCAGGCATTAACTCCCCTTGACGAAGCCATGTTGGCTCTGCCCTATTTACCCGCCACTCTAAATACTTACTAATGACTGAGGTCCTGTTAACTGGCCGACAGTTTGCTTCTGCCTCTGTCCCTTCTTGAACTGCAGTGTTACAGTAGCCATTTTCCAGTTCTCTGGGACTCTCCCTGACTCCAGTGATTCCTGAAAGATCACCACCAATGCTTCCATCACCTCCTCAGCTACCTCCATCAAAACCCCAGCACCTTCTCCTCAGTGATGGCCACTGCACTCACCTCTGTCCCGACTCCCTTGAAGATCAAGCATGCTGCAGTTCAGTTCCTCTGCCATTTCTTTGTTCCCCATTACAACTTCTCCAGCCCCATTTTCCGATGGTCCCATGTCCACTCTTGCCTCTCCCTTCCCTTTTATATAGCTAATAAAACTCTTGCAATCTGCTTTCATATTACTGGCTAACTTACCCTCATTTTTCATCTTCTCTCCCCTTTTGCTTTTTTAACTTGCCCTCTGCTGGTTTTTAAAGGCTTCCAAGTCCTTTGAGTACAGGGGTTGGGATGTCATGTTGAGGTTGTGTAGGACTTTGGTGAGACCTCTTCTGGAATATTGTATCCAGTTCTGGTCGTACAGTTAGAGGAAGGATACTATCAAGCTGGAAGGGTTCAGGGGAGATTTTCCAGGATGTTGCCGGGTATGGAAGGTTTGAGTTAGAAGGAAAAGCTGGGACTTTTGTCACTGGAGCTTAAAAGGTTGAGAGGTGACTTTATAGAAGTTTATAAAGTTATGAGGGGTACAGGTAGGGTTCATGGTAGGTGTGTATTTTCCGAGGATGAGCAATTTCAAGACTGGTCGGCACATTTTTAAATTGAGAGGAGAGAGATTTAAAAAAGACATGAGGGGCAATTTTTTTTGCACAGAGAGTGGCTCGCGTGTGGAATGAACTTCCTGAAGAACTGGCGGATGTGGGTACAATTACACCATTTCAAAGACATTTGAGTCAGTACACGAGTAGGAAAGGTATGGGATGACATAGGCCAGGACCACGCTGGTAAGACTAGTTTAGTTTGGGAATATGTTCGGCATAGAGTAGTTGGACCGAAGGGCCTGTTTCCGTACAGTATGACTCTATGACTTTGGCTTCCCATTAATCTTCAATGCATTGTATGGTTTTTCTTTTCCTTTTGTACTGTCCCTGACTTCCCATTATTGCCTGATCTTCCTCAGTATGTTTCTCCTTGGAGTCATAGTGTCTTACAGCACGCGGAAACAGACCTTTAGGTCCAAATAGCCTGTATGATCATGTTCCCGGACTAAGCAAGCCCCACTTGTCTGCATTTGGCCCATACCCTGCCTTTACTATTCACGCACTTATCCAAATGTCTTTTAAATGTTGTGAATGCGTCTGCATCCACCACTTCATTGTACAGGAAGCACGCAGAAACTAGACTCATTTGTCATTTCCTCTGTACTTAAATTCCAGACTGCACAATTCATAGTGATTTTTATTGGCAGCCAGTCTTCAGTCAGCACTCAGCACATGGTGCAAGTGGCCAGTGCAGATTTAATAACCATCCTTCCTTGGGATGAATTTCGACTGAGCATCCCAAATTATCTACTGAAACTCCTACCATTGTTGCTCTGTCTTCCCCGCAGTTCCCACAAGTGAATGAAAAAAAAATTACTGAATTATTTCTGATATAGCTGAGTAACTCACTTAACCCTGCTTAAGACTTTTATTGACCATACTTGTTTCTTCCCTCAGTGAACTGTTGTGGGGCTAATCCATGCTCAGCACTTTTCCCCCAGCAGGTGTGATTTTAACCACTGACGCAGGCTGTGAGACATTGACTCCTTTTGTGAGATCTGACGGCACAAACCCGTCACAAATTAGCAGTTTCGTTAGGAGAAGCACAACTAAACGTAAGATTTTAGTGCTTTGAAAGTTTTCTCCTGGGTAACAAAGGCAGAGTGGGGTATTCTGCAGGCACAGTTTTATTTTGCCCCTTGGGGTGCGGGAGATTCTGATCAGATTGTTTTTTCTTGCCCATTCCTTGTTGCCAGAAGAGGGTGATGTGCCCTCTGTTTGAGTCAATGTGGCCCGTGCTGTGTTAGTACACCAGCATTGTTAAAGTGGCATTTCTGGGATTTGAAGCCAGTGATGGTGATGTGTGGACTGCGATGTGTCAAAGGGAGATTTGGAGATGGTGTTCCCACCTACCTGCTGTACTAACCCTTCAAGCGTAGTGATAACAACCAAGTTACTGCTCAGATGCAACAACGTTAATAAGGTAAAAACAACGAAGAATGAAGCACACACCAAGCTTGTGCTAACACATGGCACCTTTCTATCCTAAAGACCTTTTGCCTCGACATGGTCTGTATCTTTCAGTTTCCTGCCCATTCAGGTGTTTATTAAGATGCCTTTCAAACATTGCAATTGTATTTGCTTCTATCATTTCATTTGATAGCGCATTTCAGGCACTTAGCACCTTCTGTGTAAAAGGCTGACCTCTCCCATCTCACTGAAATTTGACAGATTAATCTTCAAAAAAAGATTCCAACTGCACATCCTCTCCATGCCTCTCACAATGCTGAAGATTTCAATCAGCTAGTCCCTGAGCATCCCACATTCAAGTGAAAATAAACCAGGTTTGTCCAATCTCTCCTCATAGTTAATACCCTCCACTCAGGCAACATCCTGGTAAATCATTTCTGTTCACTCTCCAAAGCCTCCACATCCTTCTAGTCATGGGGTGACCAGAACAACATGCAATAATCCAAATGTGGCCGAGAGAAAGTTCGACACAGCAGCAACATAAGTTGCCAATTTTTGTACTCTATGTCCCAATTGATGAAGCTGAGCATGGTATACACCTTCTTTACCACCTTATCCCCTTATGTTGCCACTTTCAAGGAACTGTGGACCTGAATGCCTAGCTTCCTCAGTATGTTAATGCTTCTAAGAGTTCTGCCATTTATATAGACTTATTTCCTGCATTAGACCTTCCATAATGCATCACCTCACATTCGTCTGGATTAAATTAAACCTACCATTTCTGCACCCATGTCTCCAGCCTATCTATGTCCTGCAGCATCCTCTGGCAATCCTCCTCATTATCCATACCTCCCACAATGTTTGTGAGGTCCACAAACTACCTAATCAGACCACATTTTGCAAGATGCCATCAAACGATGACCTGGAAATTAAATGGTAGCCAGTTTTGAGTGAATGCGTGAAGATTGGTATTGTGTATTTGGTCAGGAAAGCTAATTAACATTGTTTCCTGGAGAAGTGAACGCGAGTTTTGATCCATATCGCTAAGTCTGACTGATTAACTTATTGTTGGGTCTTTCCCAAATCTTTGATGGGTAAAGAGGAATTGAACATTTAGCTGAAATATCCTGCTTGGAAATGGAATTAGATTTTAATGTAATTTCTTAAAGCAGGAATTCTCCCTCGCTGTAAAACATGCCTCACACTTTCCCACAGGACTCAGAAACAAACACAATCATCAAACTGATTGTTATCCTTCCGTCTGTGAGAGATGATGGGACCGCAGACTCAGCATTTTGCTGAGATCAGGTATGATCATCTGCCGACTTCCTAATGTCTGAACAAGCTGATTCTGGAAAGCGTCATCATCAAACAAATCCTGATAGGTTGTCTTTCTGATGCAAAACGCCAGCAAATGGTGAGCTCTTGACAAGACTGAATTTGAATGAAATGTGCCCTTAGGACAGAAGGCAGAAAACTTCTGGATTGCTGCAGGTTCCAAGTGGCAGATAGGTCCTGCCTGCAGGATTTCCCTAGCGAGGGCTACTTCAATGCGACCTTCAGGAGCATGAAGCAGTATAAGTGTCTCCTTGAAGGTATGCGAGGAGCAAGGAGGTGAGGGTGCCCTCTCAGTCCTGTCTGAAGCACCATTGTTCATTCTCCCTGCGCAGAGGAGCTAGGCTATGATAATCCATTTGTACAACGCCCGATGTCCCGGAAGCAGATGTCCCGTCCTTCCTGGGAAGGTATGCGCAGCTGGAAGGAAGCAACACCGATGTAGTAGACCCTTTCGAAACCTGGACAGGCAAGTCCAAGGTGACCCTGAAGGCGGATGCCAGCGTGAACATCTCCCACCCACCCTCCAGCTTTTCAATCAGAGGGAGCAGAGACTACCTAACATACGGGGGGCAGCCTGGAGTGTGCCAAACTAGCGGGAGGGCAGGGCTAACTGCAAAGTGACCAACAGCAGGAGGTCCACCTGACTGAGGGCTGCAAGGAGCCTAAGGGCTACAACATATTGGGGTAAGCAGGTCACCTGTACAAATTTGGGGGTGTGGGGCACCATATAAGCTCAGTTGGCCATAAGTATCAAGGCGAACCGTGGGCTCCCAATCGATGGTAAGGTTCCACCCCCAGTTAGGAAACTGACACAAGGGAGGAGGGACAGGGCCGGAGAGGAGGAAAAGGAACCTGGCTAAGAGGCAGAGCAACTGGCCCACCCTCCACTTGGACAGATGGGGTCAATCAAGGGGAGGGAAATGAAGGAAGCGGGGGACAGAGGGGGATGGGGAAATGGATAACGGTGAGAAACAACTGGAAAAGGGACATGCATCAGGTCCACAGCAAAACGGAAAGAGGCAGCTTCATCACGGGCCCACCAGCAGTTCCTCTGATGAGAAAGGCAGGCAGAAGGAATGGTCATCAATAAAACAAAACAAACATGGCACCACAGGGGGAGAAGGAGAGGGGCACCCGACACCCCACCCCCATCGCCCCTCCATCCCGCCAAACCAGAAATGCCGGATGTTGTGAGGAGCCCGGTGAAACCTGACATGCAGCTGTTGGGAACCACAGAGTACCCACCACACCACAGCTCTGGTTAACCAGGAGCGACGGCGCTCTTAATCAGGAGCTGAGTACTACAGCCACCGCGTCGCCCTTGTCACTTCACCTGACGAAGGGGCAGCACTCCGAAAGCTTTATGGTTTCAAATAAACCTGTCGGGCAATAACCTGGCATCGTGTGACTTCTGCCCTTGTCCGCCCCAGTCCGACACATCCACATTCACTCGAGGGTAGATTTCCTGTTTCTGTCCCACACGTTCTCAGTCAGAGTCCCCTTCAGGCCGATTGTTCCTTTCCCTTCAGATCACTGCCTCCTGCTGGCCAACTGTCACCTGCAGAATGACCAAGGGGCCGTGGAAGTGGAGCGTGAAGCTGCTGACTCGGAATACGTTGAGGCACTCAGGAGGGATTTCCCAGATTGGGGAAACCGAGAAGCCTCACTTTGAGCATCTATAGGTTTGATAAGAAACAGTCAATGGGAACATGAGGAGGTTGTTCATCCTCAAAGGAGTTCAGAGGGCAAGGGAGAGGCGGGAAAAACTGTCCAAATTCCAGGAAACCATTCAGAACCTACTCCTGCTGCAGACCATGGGGGTCGATGTCACAGAGGATCTCCAGGAGGTGAAGAGCCAGCAAGCCTCACTCTTTGTCTCGGTGGCCTCCAAGATAATCTTCTGGTCCAGGTTCCACATCATGGAGCAGGATGAGACATGCTCGCGTTTCTTCTTCCAGAAGGTGCACAAGGAGAGCTCTGTGCTCAGCAGCCTGAAGGAAGAAGATGGCTCGACAATGTCATCTCAGCCTGACATCCTGAGCAAGTCCTTCTATGCCAGTCTGTATGACAGGAAGCCCACTGACAGCGCAGTCTCCCAGTCGCTCCTGTCCTCTCTCACAGAGGTCTTAGACAACAGCACTCGGGAGAAGCTGAACCAGCCGCTGTCACTGGATAAGCTGGCCAAGACCCTCAAGTCCATAGAAAAGAATAAAACTCCCGAAAACAACTGATTACCGGCTGAGTTGTATTTGGCTCTGCGGGACTCGATTGGCAAAAGGACCTGCTGGAGGTGTGCGACAGTATGCTTCTGGCAGGTAGAATGTGCGAATCCATGAGGAAAGGCACCATCACCCTTGTCGACAAGCGGAAGGGAGAGAGGGAGGAAATTAAAAATTGGTGGCCAATCCCACTGCTGAATCCAGACTACAAAATCCTATCTAAGGTTGTCGCCAACTGGGTCAGGTCTGACCTGGGATCAGTGATTCATTCCAAACAAACCTGAGTTGTACTGGGTAGGACAATCTCCGAGAGCCTCACCCTCATCAGGGATACAATCGCCTATGTGCGGGACAGGTGTTGGAAACCCTCCTCATCAGACTGGACCAGGAGAAGGCCTTTGACAGGATTTCGCACACGTACAGGTGGGATGTGCTGTCCAAAATGGAGAGGGAATCTGCAATGGGATTCGACTCTTCGACACCAACATTGTTAGCGCAGTCTCAATCAATGGGTGGGAATCAGAAAGCTTCCCGATCAGATCTGGAGTCAGTCCCCACTCTCTCCCGCCATATTTGTGTGTGGTATAGAGCCTTTTGCTGAGTCCCTCAGGAAGGACACGAGCCTGAAAGGGGTGACTATTCCAGGCAGCGGAGGCCAGCAGGCCAAAACTTCCCTGTCCTCACGGACTACGTCACCAGTTTCTGCTCAGATCCTCTGTCAGTGTGCAGACCCATGAGCATCTGTGATCAGTTCCAACTGAGCTCAGGAGCCAAGGTAAATCGAGGCCAGAGTGAGGCCATGTTCTTTGGGAAGTGGGCCGGCCGATCCTTTATCATCTTCACTGCCAGGACAGATTACCTGAAGGTGTTGGGAATATGGCTCGGAGGGGTGTGCGCAAAATCTTGGGAGGAGGGCATCGCCAAAGTTAAGCAGCAGCTGGTCCTTTGGGAGCACCATTCTCTCTCCATTGCAGGTAAAAACCTGGGCTATCAGGTGTGAGGTACTCTCTCTGTTGCATATGGTGCAGGTCTGGCTGATCCCCTAAAATTGCATTGTTGCAGTCACCCGAGCCATCTTCCATTTCATCTGGAAGCCGAAGATAGATTCCATGTACTAAACTTCGGATATGGATGGGAAGAACGTATCCAACATTTCCCTCATCCTGATGGCCATCTTTGTGTGTGGCTGCATCAAGCTGTGTGTAGACCCTCGGTGCGCAAACACCAAGTGTCACTATATGCTGAGGTTCCATGTGTCCCCAGTGTTGCGAAAGATGGGACCGGCCTCATTGCTGCAGAATGCTTCAAGTAGTTGGACCGTTCCATATCACGAGTCCTTTGTGGAGCAATTTGCAACGAAAAACACCATTGACCACAAGTCCATCAGGAAGTGGTCAGCACACAGCGTCCTCAAGACCCTGAGGGGAAAGGAGAGAATGGATCCTGTCGCGCGGTTCCCTGAGCACATTGGCAAAGTCATTTGGCAGAATGCCTCATCACCAGAACTTTCTAACAAGCTCCAAGACATCGTCTGGCTGATGGTGAGAAGCAAACCAGTGAGATCCTTCAAATACATCCAATCAGTCTGTGCCACCGCACGCTCCCCATGAAGCAGCTGTGTGCGTGTCGAGACTGTCACACATCTCCTTCTGGAAGGTGCCTTTGCAAACAAAGTCTGGAGAAAGATGGTTTTATTTAATCTTGAATGTGCGTCCCTAGCAGCCCCATGATGCAAGACTCTGAGCCCAATAGTCTGTTCCCAGGAACACACATCAAAATACACATCGATTGTGCCTGGGTGCCATCAATTTGGTGAAGGACACTCTTTGGTTTTCCTGAAACTTGTCAGTCTTCCAGAACAAGGAGTTGACCCTGTCTGAGTGTTACAGACTGGCACATTCCAAGGTCCAGGACTACATGCTGAGGGACACACTGAAGCTTGGGACAGCTACCGCCAAGGTGCAGTGGGGAAAGACATCTGAAGGTAAGTGAAGGTCCGTTCAGTTAACGGACCCTTCTGGTGCCTCAAATATATGTAAATATAGAATTGTATGTGTAAGAGATGCCTCTGGTTTGTTGCAACAGATCAAACCCCAGTGTTTCTTTACTTCCTTGGTATGCTTCTGTACAGAACCAAGCTGCATTTGTGATGATGTATATATAAAAACATATTTTTGAAACAAAAGAAGAGTCTTTCTGAATTCTACTCCGTCAATGGTGAACACAGAATTAAATAATCCCCTCAGTGGGGATGTTCTCTGCTGACTGGGGTCTTCACCTTCTTTCTTTATTCCTCAGATAATGGAACAGTTCATGCCTACACGTGGCAGTTTCGACCAGGACAACATTGAGGTTATGATGGCAAGTGAAATCCATGCCGTGCAAGTGCCAGGCAGTGACCATGTCTGATCATATTAACGTTATTGGATCCAAGCTTCAAACTCATAATCATCACCATTGACCAGAAAGTGAACTGGACCAGAGACATCAATACTGTTTCTATCAGGATAGGTTTGACTAACCCTCTGCACAAACTAACCTCAGTAAAAATCACAATTCTGGTGTGTAATGGAATATTCCCAATTTCCTAGATGAATTTCCAACAACATTCCAGAAATTAGACACAACAGTCCACAATAAATCAGTCCCCTTGACCAGATTCCCATCCATTATGTTCAGTGCCCATTCCTTCCACCATTGGTATATTGTATTGACAGCCTGTACTCGCTACAGGATGGGCTGCAGTGAAGTACTGTGATTTCTTCAGCTGCTTATCCTCATTCCACAATCTTCACTCACAAAGGACACAAGGGGTGGCACGGTGGCTCAGTGGTTAGCACTGCTGCCTCACAGCACCAGGGACCCAGGTTCAATTCCACCCTCGGGTGACTGTCTGTGCAGAGTTTGCACATTCTCCCTGTGCCTGCATGGGTTTCCTCCAGGTGCACCGGTTTCTTCCCACAGTCCAAAGATGTGCACGTTAGGTGGATTGGCCGTGCTAAATTGCCTGTAGGGTTCAGGGATGTGTAGATTAGGTGTGTTCTAGGGAGATGGGTCTGGATGGAATGCTCCAAGGGTCAGTGTGGACTTGTTGGGCCAAAGGGCCTCTTTCCACACTGTATGGATTCTATGATTCATTCTAAGTGCAGCAGGTAGATGGGAATGCCATCATGTCGAAGTTCCCCTCTGAGACATCACCATCACTGGCTTCAAACCCTGAAACTGCCACTGTAACAATATTGGTGCACCAGCACCACAGTGACTCAGACAGAGGGCTCACCACTATTTTCAGGCATGAAGAAATGGGCAATAAACACCAATCTTATCAGAATCTCCCACACCCCAAGAAGCAATAGGAAATACTGTGTGACAGCAATGAGAAATGGTTTCACCAAGTGTGTCCCTGTTCAAGTTTTTTACAGCTTTGTTTATTTTTTGATCTGAATGAAGAACACTTGAACTCCTTCCGAAGATAAACATCGTCTCCACCCAATGCTCTGAAATACAGACCCTGTAAATGTACGAATGGACAATTGGAATTTAGCTTCAGGTCTGCTTTTTGGGCCTGTCCTTACTTCAGCGAATATTGGGTGGTTCAGATTTGACCAACCTTTACAACATGGCTGTTTATGAGCGAGGTATTGAGCTAATTTTATTACATGCACTAAGTGACACAGAATTCACCAGTTGGTTCCCTTTCACAATAACATCTCCATGGTGATAGAACATTTTAATGTTGAATCATGAGAGATGAAGAAAGATATTGTTACAAGACCTGAAATGACTTCATCTGCACCTGACCATCCAAATCCCTGAATTTGACTAAATGGAGATTTGACAACATGAGACACAAAATGTACCTGGAATTCTCCCAGGCTCTTTACTCCCTGGGACAGTGACAAGTCTTGTGATAAAACCTGAACCAAGCAGGAGCAAGGAGGTGGATGGTGGGTGGGGCAGTGATACCACACGGCATGAGAATACCACCTGAGACTGGTATCAGGAAAGTGGTCTGGGGAAAGGTCCGGGAGAGATTACAACTGGGGAAGGGGAAGAGAAGCCTGAAGCGGGGAGTGGCGAAGAGATGGGAGTGGGAGCTGGAGTGACACTTGGACAGACTAGAGGGTGGGAATGAAGGGACAGTCTCGGGGTGTTGAATAGTGTATTCCTGCGACATTTGTCCAGCAGGAAACTTCCAAACATGAAAATGTTATCATGAGGCCAGGCTTCTCCTAACCAAAATGTTAAGTCATGTTCGGTTTGTGCTGCCAGATCTCACAATTGGAGTCACTGTCTCACTGCCTCTGTCAGTGGTTATAGTCACACTGAAGACGGGAAAATACTGAAGAAGGGTCCCGACCCGAAACGTCAGCTTTCCTGCCCCTCTGATGCTGCTTGGCCTGCTGTGTTCCTCCAGCTCCACACCTTGTTATCTCAGACTCCAGCACCAGCAGTTCCTACTCTCTCCAAGGGGAAAATACTGTTGGGGGGCTTTTAAAAATGCAGTCAGGGAGGTGAATGAGGAAAAGGCTGTTAAATTTGATTGAATGCCAGACAGCTCCATTTCCAGGTTTATAGCAGACAAACAATCAAACTTGCCATAGGGATTGCTGAGGGATGGGTTCAACCCAGATTGCACCCCCCACCCCGACGAATCAGTTAGTGGATGGTTCAGAAGAATGATAAAGACCAGAAGGGAGAAATGGCCATCACCACTTTGTATTTACAATGGTCTAGATGAGTTAACACTAATACAAGGAGAACCTGTGAGTCAGTGGCTGCATCAGGTATGAATGAGGATAAGGTAGAAACAGCTGAAAAATGGGCCGGAGACAGGGACACCCCGTATAATGAATCACAACTGGCCACTGCCCTACACTGCGCCAAGGCCAGAACTCACCCGATAGTTAAAGAGGACTCGATAAAAATTAGGATGTTGTTCACACAACATGAAAAATTCAAAATTGGATGGCCAATAAATTTAAAATCTTTGGGAATGAAGTGAATTGTGTTTTTTCAACTCTAATTTGAAAACAGGTTTTATGCTTTACAACCTCAGGTCGGTCTCAAAATATAGATAAACTATCATTCGGCAAACATTAAACGGATGTCAGCTTTTGAAACAAAAACAGAAGTTGCCGGAAAAGCTCAGCAGGTCTGGCAGCATCTGTGAAGAAAAAAAAGTCAGAGTTAACGTCTCGGTTCTGAGGAAGGGTCACCAGACCCGAAACATTAAATCCGATTTTTTTTTTTCCTTCACAGATGCCGCCAGACCTGCTGAGCTTTTCCAGCAACTTCTGTTTTAATTCCTGATTTACGGCATCCGCAGCTCTTTCGGTTTTTATGAAGGACCAGAGTTTGATTTCCTGAAGGAGTTTGGACGAGGCAGCAGGAAACTTAAAAAGTGATTTTTTTTTGCCATTCAGTAAAACAAAGGTGGATCAATGCAAATATGTTTTTCACAGGAATTGGAATGAATCTTTTTCTGGAAGCTTCTGTTACCTTCATACATATAGAACAGTGAATTATGCTTAATCTTAAAACTGTTTTGTCTTCCACAAACTGCACGTTGTGTTAACCGAGAGTACTATGCATACTTCTGGTCTCCAAATTCTGATTAGGAGTCAACCGTTGTCACCAACACAACTTCCCCTACACCCCCCAACCCGACAACACCCTCGATATGACTCTGTCAGACTGGACAAACCTTCTCAACCTCACACCCATGAGTCAGTTCGACATGATACTCCCTCATCTCCCCACCAACCCCAGGAATCTGCAAATCCCTCATCAGTGACCCACTACTCCCCTTCTCCCCGACCACAACCCCAACGGACACCTTCCCCCACCCCGTTACCAGCAAACTATAACCCCTCCCTTTCCCCAGCCTTGACACTCCATTCGACCCAACTCCACCAGACCTGAAAGCCACCCCTGAACAGACACAACCCCGAGTCCTGCCAACGGGATTGGAACTGGCAATGACCTACATTCCCCCATCAGCACCCAAAACCCACCCAGCCCCCGCCTCACTAACCAGAAACCCCATGGCTGATCTTCTCCTTCAAGTTCACTTTCCCACACTGTCCCTCGATTGGGTAAACTGTCCAACGATGTCATTGTGCTCGCTCTTGGGTACTGAGAGCAAAACTACTGATGTCATTCACCTCTATTATTGAAGCCAGATTTCCTTCCTCTTCCTGAGGAAGGGTCACGAGACCCGAAACATGAACTCTGATTTCTCTCCCCACATGTTGCCAGACTTGCTGAGCTTTTCCAGCCATTTCTGTTTTTGTTTATGATTTACAGCATCCACAGTTCTTTTGGTTTTTCTTTACTCTTCACTTCCTTTGTAATAAAGGATAAGATATTATTTCTAAGAGCTTGCTGAACCCGTCCATTAACTTTCTGTGCTTCAGATAGAAGGGCATCCAGACCACTCTGAACACCAACATTTTCCAGTCAGTCACCAATACAAAACATTCCCCTTGTCTATTTTTTCCATATTTGGCCAGCATCACATTTCCCCAAATTCTATTCCATTTGCCATGTTCCAGTCCACTCCCTCAACCCAATATGGAGGAGCCATGTTGTCTTCCAGTGACACATTAACTAGACATTAGGTTCCAGCTCTGATCAATCTGACTATCCCTGATAGAGCAGTCCTGTCTGCTCTTGTTCCTTTTTATATTCTTTATAATGAGGATTTCTCTTCAAATCCAAATTATTGCTCAGTGTTTCAGATTCATTTCTGACCAACCACCTCTGTGGGGCATTGCTGACATCAGTTTAAAGTATTTGTCCAGCACGTACTGAGGGTTAGATTCAATTGTCCGTGGGTGCTGGGTCCTTATTGGGAAACAGGGATTGATCAGTGCAGCGAATTTCTCTTTGTTGTAATCTTGTTTTAAATGCACGATTCCCACGTGGAGATGAAGGAGGTTCCAGTGGCAGAATGACCTCTCTGTAGAGAAGCTCATTGAGGATGCGAGATGTTGCAGAGCACAGATTATTGAAGTTATTACATGTGAAATCATGGACTGGCCAGATGTGGGATCGTACTCAAACTCTCTTACATTGAGCACATTCCAGACTGGGTTATTTATAGAATTATAGAGTCATGGAGATATACAACACTGAAACAGACCCTTTGGTTTAACTCATCCATGCCGACCAGATATCATAAATGAATCTACTCCCATCTGCCAGCATTTGTCCCATACCCCTCTAAACCCTTCCTATTCATGTACCCATCCAGATGCCTTTTAAATGTTGTAGTTTTTGACTACTCTATCCTGGGAAAAAGACCTTTTCTATTCACCCTCCACCAGAAGTGAACACAGTATTCCAAAAGTGGCCTAACCAATGTCCAGCAACTGACCTCTCAACTCCTGTACTCAAGCAATGACCAATAAAGACAAGTGTACCAAACACCTTCTTCACGATAATAAAAACCAAAAAAACAGTGGATGCTGTAAATCAGGAACAAAAAAAAACAGAAGTTGCTGGAAGTTCAGCAGGTCTGGCAGCATTTATAAAGAAAAACTGGGTTCCCAATTCCAAGGAAGGGTCACCAGGCCCAAAACTTTAACTCTGATTTTCTCTTCACAGATGCTGCCAGACTTGTTGACCTTCCAGAATCTTCTGTTTTTTTGTACCTTCTTCACAATCCTATCTACCTGTGACTCCGCTTTCAAGGAACTAGGAACTTGCAATGCAAGGTCTTCTTGTTCAGCAACACTCCCCAGGATCTTATCATCAGCTGTATAAGTCGCCCCAATTTACACTGCATTTATCGAAATTAATCTCCACCTGCCACTCTTTGAACCTTTGATCTATCTGTTCAAGGTCCTGTTGTACCCAGGCTCATGTTGCACTACAGGTAACGCCATCACACTATAAACTCACACACACACACACACACACACACACACTCTCTCTCTCTCTCACACACACACTCTCTCTCTCACACACACTCTCTCTCACACACACACAAACACACACTCTCTCTCAGACACACACACACTCTCTCTCTCTCTCCCCCCCACACACATACTCTCTCTCACACACACACACACACACACAAAAACACACACTCGCTCTCTCACACACACACACACTCTCACACACACACACAGACACACACACACACGCGCGCACACACACACACGCGCGCACACACGTAAATCTCTGGGGTGAATTTGTACTTACAGATACAATTCATTTTGTTCAAAGACCCCACAATTTATAGACATTCAGTCAATGTGGCGTTTTATAAATTCCTACTTTCGAAATAAAACCAGTCTGACTCCAAACCAAAACACAAACAGATTCCAAACATGGCCTCACACCTAACATGCATTGTCTGACCTAAAATGTCATCTCTTCTTTACACCGAATTTAGTGGTGGGCTCTAATAGTAAAGGCATATAACTACAAGTTGGAACACCATCCGGGACGTCAAGTGGTAAATGCGGATGCATTAAGCAGCCTCACACTGGTAGATTTACCAACGCCACTGAAAGAGTCGGTAATGGTTAAAATTTTCCGTGCGCACTTCCAGTGACCACTGACACTGTCAGACTTTGGACACAGGAAGATCGGGTCGTAGCAAAACTGAAACAGCTGGTGGTGATGGGGGAAACCAAAGGGCCATCACAGCCAGACCTGAAAACCTTTTTGCACCTGGAGAGACCAGATCACAGTAGATGACAGCATATTATTACGGGGACCAAGAGTGATTGTCCCAAGGAAAGGTCGCTGCTCGATACTGGCTGAACTCCACCAGGGTCATCCAGTGATTTCCAAAATAAAGATGTTAGTGAGAAGTTACGTCCGATGGCCAGGATTGGATTCAGACTGAGTTGTGTTGGTAGGGCAGTGCCCAGAGTGCCAACAGGGACAAAAATTACCACCAGTAGCTCCCCCACATTAGTGGGAATGGCTGGGTAAACCCTGGATCCAATTATATGTTGACTATGCAGGCCCTTTCATGGTCTCAATGTTCTTAGTTATTATAGCTGCATTTGCAATTGTCAAACACAGGGCTGACAACAGAAAACTGCGTGCATCTTCTGCAACACATGGACTCCTGGCTGTGTTGGTCACAGATAGCCGGCCGTCAGGAGAACTAACCATTTGCATACAGAACTGGCTCAAATTAGAAGACAGAGGGTAGTGGTAGAAGTTTGCTTTTCAACTGGAGGCCTGCCACCAGCAGTGCGCCACAAGGATGGGTGCTGGGTCCATTGCTTTTCAACTGGAGGCCTGCCACCAGCAGTGTGCCACAAGGATGGGTGCTGGGTCCATTGCTTTTCATCATTTATGTAAATGACATGGATGTGAACATAGGAGGTATGGTTAGTTAATTTGCAGATGACACCAAAATTGGAGGTGTAGTGGACAGCGAAGGTTACCTGAGAGTACAATGGGATCTGATCAGCTTGGTCAATGCGCTGAGGAATGGCAGATGAGGTTTAATTGAGATAAATGTGAGGTGCTGCATTTTGGAATGGAAAACCAACGCAGGACATATACACTCATCAGTAAAGTCCTGGGGAGTGTTGCTGAGCAAAGAGACCTTCGAGTGCAGGTTCATAGTTTCTTGAAAGTGGAGTCGCAGGGAGACATGATAGTGAAGAAGGTATTTGGTACGCTTGTTTTTATTGGTCAGTGCATTGAGTATAGGAGTTGGGACGTCATGTTGTGGTTGTAAAGGACATTGGTTAGGCCACTATTGGAATACAGTGTTCAATTCTGGTCTCCCTGCTATAGGAAAGATGTTGTGAAACTTGAAAGGGTTCAAAAAAGATTGATGAAGATGTTGCCGGGGTTAGAGGGTTTGAGCTGTAGGGAGAGGCTGAGTAGATTGGGGATATTTTCCCTGGAGCCTCGGAGGCTGAGGACTCGCCATTCAGAGGTTTATAAAATCTTGAGGGGCATGAATTGGGCGAATATATAAGGTCTTTTCCCAAGGTGGGGGCATCCAAAATTAGAGGGCATGGGCTTAAGGTGAGAGGGGAAAGTCCTTAAGGACTTAAGGGTCAGCTTTTTCATGCAGAGGGTGGTGCGTGTACAGAATGAGCTGCCAGAGAAAGTGATGGAGGCTGGTACAATTACAACATTTAAAAGGCATCTGGATGGGTACATGAATAGGAAGGGCTCAGAAGGATATGGGCCAAATGGTGGCAAATGGGACTAGATCAGTTTAGGATATCTGGTAGGCGTGTTCGAGTTGGACCGAAGGGTCTGTTTCTGTGCTGTGCAGCTCCATGACTCGATCCAGCTGAAAGTGCTGAGAATCAAACAGTGAATTCACTGATCGGAGGGAACACTAAGCTGCAGCTTTGCTTCACTCTGTCTGTTCTCCTCAGGATAATAATTGCAGGAACAGGATCTGAACCATTTCAACTCCCCCTCCCATTCCTCAGATGACATGTCCATCCTGGGCCTCCTGCAATGCCACAGTGATGCCACCCGAAGGCTGCAGGAACAGCAAATCATATTCAGCCTGGGAACCCTGCAGTCCAATGGCATCAATGTGGATTTCACAAGCTTCAAAATCTCCCCTCCCCCAACTGCATCCCAAAACCAGCCCAGCTCATCTCCACCTCCCTAACCTGTTTTTCCTCTCACCTCAAGCCACACCCCCATCTCCTATCTACTAACATCATCCCGCCCCCTTGACCTGTCCATCCTCCCTGGACTGACCTATCTCCTCCCTACCCCCCTACCTACACTCACCTTTACTGGCTCCATCCCCGCCTCTTTGACTTGTCTGCCTCCTCTCCACCTATCCTCTCTTCTATCCATCCTCTATCCGCCTCCCCCTCTCTCCCTATTTATTTCAGGACCCTCTTCCCTTCCCCCATTTCTGATGAAGGGTTTAGGCCCGAAACGTCAAGTTTTCCTGCTCCTATGATGCTGCTTGACCTGCTGTGTTCATCCAGCCCCATGCTTGTTATCATGGCTGATTTCTGTTGTGAAGTTTTCTGCCTTCTGTCCTAAGGGCACATTTCATTCAAATTCAGTCTTGTCAGGAGCTCACCGTTTGCTGACGTTTTGCATCAGAAAGACCAGGGTTTGTTTGATGAAGACGCTTTCCAGAATCAGCTTGTTCAGACATTAGGAGGGCAGCAGATGATCATACCTGAGTCTGCTGAGTCTGCTTTCCCATCATCTCTCACAGATGGAGAGTAGCAATCAGTTTGATGATTGTATCAGAGATAAAAGGTACTGCAGATGCTGGAGAATCCGAGATAACAAGCATGGGGCTGGATGAACACAGCAGGTCAAGCAGCATCATAGGAGCAGGAAAACTTGACATTTCGGGCCTAAACCCTTGGGTTTATGCTTGTTATCTTAGTTTGATGATTGTGTTTGTTTCTGAGTCCTGTGAGAAAATGTGAGGCATGTTTTACAGAGAGGGAGAATTCCTTCTTTAAGAAATTACATTAAAATCTAATTCCATTTCCAAGCAGGATATTTCAGCTGAATGTTCAATTCCTCTTTACCCATCAAAGGAGAGATTTGGGGCAGAGCCAATAACACGTTAGTCAGGCACAATTGGCGATATGGATGAAAATTCATGTTTAGTTGTCAGGAAATGAGTATCATTGACTTTCCTGACCTGAAACACCAATCCCAACCTCACTCAACATTCCCCAACATTCACTCAAAGCTGACTTCCATTTAATTTCCACATTATTATCTGATGGCATCTTCTAAAATGTGGTCTGATTAGTAAGTTTGTGGACTGTGGATATTGAGGTGGATTGCCAGAGAATGCAAGATAACAAGTTGTGGGGCTGGATGAACACAGCAGGCCAAGCAGCAT